>JAVJIF010026348.1:0-57104 GCA_038442645.1 Agave tequilana
TGGGTATGGAGATTGAGAGAGACAAGGTGAAGAAGAAGGAAGTCTGACTCAAGAGGCATACTTGCAGAAGGTTCTACAGAAGTTCTATATTAGTTGTGAAGCCAAGTCTGTGAGTAGTCCTTGGCCCCTCATTTCAAGCTTTCAACTGACATGTCTCCGAAGACTGTTATGAGCGTGATTATATGTCTCATGTTCCATACACCAGTGCAATAGATAGTCTTATGTATGTTATGGTGCCCACGAGGTCATATTTGTCAAAGGCAGTGAGTATGGTATCAAGATACATGCATGATCCCAGTAAGGGTTACTGGAGGCCGTGAGATGGATTTTGTGGTAAAGGTACTGTAGATGTTGGGTTGGTTTTCGAGAAGGATAATCGTGGTAAGTAGGCGTGCACATGTTATGTGGACTCTGAATATGCTGGGGACCTTAACAAGCGCCGGTCGACTATAGTGTATATGTTTACTTTGTCGCAGACACCTACGAGTTGGTGTTGTACTCTACAGTCTACTGTGGCTTTGTCGATGATAGAAGCCGAGTATATGGCTTTAACAGAGGCTGTAAAGAAGGCAATATGGCTTCAGGGCTTAATGGATGACTTGGGAATCAGGCAGACTTCATGAAGGTCCATTGTGATTGTATGAGTGCTATTTACTTAGCGAAGAACCAAGTCTACCATGTGAGGATAAAGCATATCGATTTCAAGTACCATTTCGTGCGTTATATTCTTGAAGACGGTGATGTTAAGTTGAAAAAGATTCACACCAAGAACAATCTGGTGGATATGCTTACCAAGATGATTTTCAGAGTCAAGTTTAATCATTACAAGAACTTGCTTCGTATCCTTCCAGTTACTTGAGTTCGGTGAAGCTCATTTGGATGAACTGCGAGAGGCTTGATCCCTGGGCAGGGGGTACGTAGGCAGTCGTAATGGTGCAGACCGTTTGATGAGTCGATCTTGGTGATTTGATCTGCTCGGCAGAGATCGTGTTTCGATTTCGTAGTGGAGATCGTGTGTCGATCTCGAAGCAGAGATAGTGCGTTGATCTCAGAGCGACTTTGGATTCATTAGATCGTGTGTCGATCTCGAAGCAGAGATCGTGCGTTGATCTCAAAGCGGCTTTGGATCATTGATTTTCAGCTCAGATTGAGAAATTTTCACCGAGATGGAGAATTGTAGGGAGAGGATCAAAATATAAAAGAGAGTTTTTTTTTAACTCTTGTTAGATAGAGAAGAGAATTAAAACTAATGCAAGCAGAGGCATCGGGTCGATCGACCACCCGGTCGACTGACGTGCACACAATTGCACATTGGGCATTGTCAGTCGACTGACCCACTCTTTGAGATTTAACAGAGAGTGGCGATGCCAGTGTACTACCCACTCTCTAAGATTTAACAGAGAGTGGCAATGCCAGTTTCGGTCGACCGCCCGCTCGACCGACCCATTCTCTGAGATTTAGCAGAGAGTGAGGGAGCTTGCACTGGTCGACCACCCGGTCGATCGGTGCTCGGATTCTGGCTGTCGGCTGTGAATGACTTACTCTGTTTGCCCCTTTCTCACTTGTCTATAATAGGGATGTGTTCATTGTGTTGTGACCTAGAAAAAGTGAAAAATCATATTCTTCTTGTAAACTCTTTGATCAATCAATTGATCTCTCTATTCAGTCCTGGGGACGTAGGCAAGCTTGCCGAACCTCCTTAAATCTGTGTCTCCTTCTTGTGTGGTTGTTTGTGCACTTGTGTGTTGTTTATTGGCTCCTTTGGATCTCTACAGAGCATTTATTGGTAGTGCTCACTGGTCAATTCAAAAGCAGTTGCAACATGATGATTGTTAACTTCAATAACCTAGTAAGTGTAACAAATGGACCCGAACAACTTGTACTGTAGAAAGCAGCATCACAGGCCGTAAATAATTGGCGTATAGTATACACATTTCTCCTTATAATCACCTAATTCTACATTCCATATTTTTCCTGACAGGGACATCGGGTGTTGGATTGGTTTTGGTATTTGTTTTGAAACATTTGTTTCTGTATCTTGGGTAGAAGCAGGTTGTGTACTTCTAATAGCTTGTTGTGGATAAATTCATTAATGGTAATGTCTAGAATTAGGGTTTGATAGCAGGTGAAAGGCTAACAATGTATCTTATCAGATTTGAATGTTTGTACTGTGTTATGGACTACCACGGGATTACTGAAGAATCTAAGAATTTTGCATTCTTGCTTTGGGGTATTCCATTAGTTAAGTAGCACTTGAGGATATTCGCATTGTGTTGTAGCGGACATGCAATTAATGCTACAATCACAAGCCAAAATTCACATTGCAAACAAAAATGGGAAAGATAAGAGTGTTATGTCCTTTACAGGACCATCTATGATATTTAGGTTCATAGAGGATTTAAAATAACCTTTTGTATTATAGGATCTGGTTATGTTAAAGGATCTTTCCGAAATCTGTTTGGTTGCCTCAAAGATTGTTGCCATTTCCTATAGAAGATCTTTATCTTACCAGTTGTCTTTTTCCTGGCCAGTGGATCTGGGGTATCTCCTACATTCACATGACCTTAATGCATGACTAAAAATGGTCCGTTTATTAACTTACCAAATGTCAGTGAAGGTTTATGGCAAGGTGATCTCTTAATAGCGGTTGACTTGACTAGGAAATTGACTCCATCTCATAGAAAGTTGTGGTCAGGTTGGTAGCCAATTGCAAAAATTTGACCGATTCTTTTGTGGACCTTCTTCACTGTAAGTTCTGCTCCAATTACTGCCATTTTTTTTGATTTGAAAAGGCTTGGATGATGGTGATGGATATTTTGTTTAAGGACCATAATTGAAGAAAGATTCTATTGCTGATGTCTGATTGATATGATGCGTTACTGTCTTCTTTTTCTCTTATTCTAGTGGACATGAAAAAAATGCTTAAAACAGAAAACGCTTTTTTGCTTGCTTAAGCTGGTCTATGTTGAGGTTAGAGGTTCGACCTTCATGAGTTGCAAGAACTTATAATTTGCAACTTGGCATAGAAGTCCAACTAGAAGATGGTTCCCAAGGAGAGATCAATATGATAAAATTTGGTTTAGGCGGCTACTTAAGCGGCAGCCTTTAGGCTGTTAGGCGGGCACCTAGGCTGCACTAGGCACATAGGACCACCTAGCACGTTTTTAAACACGAGGAGGGACCATATGCACTCTTTTGAGGGTTACTTCTTGATGTTCCTAAATCCTAACAAAGTATGATGGAAGTATTTGTAAATGTTTAATTCCTTGATCAAAGAGGTGGGAACACATGAACCATCCGAACATCATATCGACCTTCATTGACTCTAACATTGTCATATTTGGAACTAGATTGGTTTATTTTCTACTGTAAAAGTACCTTTCTCGAGGAGAATATAATGGCATTTTCACTTCATTTCAAGCAAATGCATTAAGTATATTGTAACCTGTTGCATTTATTTCTTCATTCATTTTTAATGATATATTGCTTATATTAATTGATATTGGGGTGAAGATTACACAAGAAATTTATATCATCTCTCTAGTCCTATACTGTATAGGAAATAGGAAATTGTACATCTCCTTCAGATTTTTGACTTAGCTAGTTCCTATGAAGCATGGACATGGGACACATATATGACATGACACTTACACGACATGACACTGACACGGCATCATGGACACAGAACTATTACTATGTGTGTGCGTATTTATGTATATAATACACATGTTAGGATGTCTTCTGTTAGAAGTAAATGAAAAGCAAAATAAAATCTCAATGGTCTAAATTCATAACTTCTAATCAAGTAACAAAAAAAAAACCATGAAAAATCTAATCCATGTCTCATAATCTTGTGAGGTGTTTCGGTTCTATTAATATACTATTAGCTTATGTCAAGGAGGTATTTTTTCATGTTTGTAAGTGACATGTGGCTTCGAGGTTTCCAATATTTGATCTCTCGATCTTATTTAAAGAAAACACGCTGACATGCAATTTTTTGGTTTAAAAATAACCCTACATGGTTCTGGAGTGTCCACTATGTGTTTGGAAATTGTCAGGCAAGTGTAGGTGCCCGAGACATGTCTGACATGGACACCACACTTATATGGAGGCATTGAACAAATAGGGAGATAATTCCCATGAAAATATTATATGGAGAGACTTAGGTAACATTGGGCTCATGTTGCATGTTCAACATTGTATTTACAAAATATGTAAGATCTATTAAGTAGATCAAAGGACTGAAGTGGTCGATGCCTAGGGTTACTCCCTAACAAGGAGCCTATATGCTCTTCTTGGTGTGTCTAGTGGTTGGGGTGAAAACACTTCAAACTGACAACATATTTCTTTTTCGTCTCACCGGTGAGTGGAGGTGGAAGGATATATATATATATATATATATATATATATATATATATATATATATATGATTGACCTTAAAAGTATTCTTAGAATGATAGTATGCTTGGTGGATGAATATTTGTATTGAATTTAATATATAACATTTGTGTAGAAAATTATGTGTCAAACTGATTCGCCGAGGGGTGTATTGGGATGCAGGTGCTCACTCTTTATATATTTGTTTGTTAGAGATTTATAGATCATTGTATAGAGGAAATCATTATCATCTTGTTTCTCATGATGGCTTGTTGTTCTTGCTATTCATATTGGGATGCATCGTTGAAACAATGGTATCCTCTTAGTGATCATTAATTTATATTAGAGCTGAAACTTTTGTAAATAGTTTACATGAGATTTTATATCTCTGAAAATTTCAGACTTAGAAATCTTCACATGGCACCATCTTCGTGAAGGTTGATGTTTGTTAATAGCTAGCTGGCCACGCAAAATTGGTCAAACATTACACAGAACTCTAGTGCCATTTATACTTAGATGTTTGCCCCCATTTTGATGCTAATAAGGCTAGTATAAGGATAATTAAGAATGAATCTTTACATTGCTTTCCCCGCATGAATTTGTGGGGGCATGAAAGTGGAAATTCCATAAATCTAGTTAGGAGCATTCAGAAAACTACCTAATGTTGATAACTGTTTGAAAGTGCTTTAAAGTTGCACTAGTTTTCATATCCTAACGGGAGAAAGAGGAGCAAGTAATTCATTGAAAGGGAATGGAAAATCTGTAAGGTATATAATATAAAGGGCTGAGGAGGAATTTTAGGGCTCAACTTTAGTATTCAAGAGAGAAGATTAAGGAGAGATATAACTGGGACGAGTAATTTTGCGTTCTTTCTAAAACCCAATGTTTAAACTTTAAAGATGGACATAAATATTAAGATATCTTAATATATTTTCTATGTCCATATTTTGTTTAATAAGATATATCTGATATCTGCAAAATAGATGGACCCAGAAAAAGATATAGTACTGACTACCGCTTACATCCTATGATATCTGAATTTGAATTTTGAGTCGGATATTTTAGGATGACAGACTAGTCTATCTGAGGGCATGCAAGAAGGAAATTGAAATTAAATATAGACTAAATTATATTGAAATTTCAGATATAATACTTAATCAAAATAAAGCAAGGAAAGGGATTAAAAATTTATCCATTTACAAAGTAAAAGATATTGATAGAATTTTAATAGTGGAAGATTGAGCTTGTCGTGTGAATGATGGAAATCCAGTCCCTCTCCCAAGAAAATACAAAATAAGACAAATAAAAAATGTGAAGATAAAATGATCACCACAGAAGACATGGTTTAGAGTAACAAATACTCGGTAAATAACTCATACATAATTTCTTTCCAGGCATGGTTGGTTTCGCTGCTTGCAAATAGTAACTAAATCTGTAGATGGTATGTTAATGATAAAACTTTGGTGGTTATTGCAAATCACTATAATTGAAATGCTAGAATTCTAATGAGTAAGTGAGAAAAAAACTAGAAAAAAAATGCAAATAAACGAAATGAAGTGAATTAAATCAGAAATGTTGCACAAATGATCATCCAAAGTTGTGTGTTTCAATGCAGGTTGACCCTAAATTTAGCGACAAAGAGGAGTTGAGAAAAAGATCTTTACTAGACCAATTGGGAATCATATTCTAAATGAAAACTATGTGAACAACCATATTGCCCCGATCTCATGTTCGTGTTATTTGAGGTGCTTATTTATTAGTATTTTTTATCAAGATATTATCTAAATTTAATCTTACTGTGACCTTGTTTTGAATATAGTCTATAATAACCAGGTTTTGAGTATATTCAACATAAGCATAGAACTCTGAAATGGAGAAAATATCAAAATTCTAGTAGATTAAAATAAAGCATTGAATAACTATTTCATGCTTAAAGCAATTCATCATCTGAGTTATCTGTAGACAAACTCTCAGCTTATTTTGAATATGGTCAACATAAGTAGAGCACTTCGAAATAAAAAATATATATATGAAAGTTCTAGTAAATTAACATGTTATACTGAACAACTATTCCAGTTAGGGGTGTAAACAGAGTGAATACGGTGCAGATATCCTGATATCCAAATCTGAATGAAAAAATATTATCCAGTACCAACATCCACTTTGATATCTGCTGGATATATAGAGAAACAGTACTTGGATCTGAATCCTATTTTATATTATTCTAATCTGATTGATATTATCCAAATAATCTGAATTTGCCAGAATATCTTTATAGTACTAAAATAAAATTTAAAAAATAGCAAGAACAATATAAACTTGTCTTGCAAGGAAATTGTAACAACCAAACAAGTACTATAGTAACATATAACGAGTCAATCTCATGCACAATCTTGCAAGGAAATCAATGAACACGTAGTTCCCTGTAGCAAACAATGAGAACAAATTTACTTTGGGTAAATAACTTCTTAGAAAAGCACACTGCAATTAAATAACATAGTCTATTACAACCACGCACAACAATACCAATAAAGAAAGTACACAATCTTCTATCTAATTTTAAGCAAACGTAAGCAATAAATAGTTAAACTTGCTACCAAAGAAACACAAAAGTTCAATCACACAAACAGAAACATAGTAGTTAGTAAGTAGCTAGAGTGATATGCAAATTCCGCATCAAGGGTGACGATGCGGATCATTCTGGGGTAAAAGATTAAAAGTGAGTGCTTCAAAGTCCTGCTAACTGCTGCCACCTTCATGAAACCTCTGGTTTGGATATATACATGCCTCACTTTGAGAAGAACCCACTCAAATTTCTACTCAAATGGGTTTGGACCAAATCTCCCAATCTTGCAGAAGCACTCCCCGCTGCAGGACTCAGCCTAATTAGAGAGACCACTATCCTCTCATGCACTTGATAAGACTGGGGGTAGCTCATACGTGACTTTGGATCCTTCTCAAGCAACCGCGCACACAACTCATCGTGAGACAATTCGATAACAAATGACCTGACATCTCGATTAAGCGAACAATTCTCCATCACCAACACTTTTGCTCTCGTAGAGATTCCTTCAATGCTTCTTATTATCACCTTTATACCAGCTACCGCATGGCCTTGATTGTCCTGACAATGTAAGTATTCTCGAGCTAGCTGATTTCGCTCCTTCATAGTGTCCGTCATCTCGACACTCTTCTGATCCAATAGGTAGTTCCTAATGAAACTTGCAAACTTGCTCCTAGATTTCTTCTTCGCAGAAGAGGAACCCAGTGTCAAGCCACGCGAGGCTTGGTGATGCAGAACTAAATAAGGGAAGAGGGGGGAGAGGGGAAAAGAATTAGTGTTTGTAAAAATTGGGGAAAGATAAGGAGATAAAGATTAATTTGGGCCTCGGCATCCAGGAGATCTCTTTTCCATTCTGCACATCACCATGCAAGAGATTCAATTTGAAAAGCATGATTCATTAATTCAAATTATCATAATCTTCATAAACAACTACAAGTCTCAGCCATTTATAGGCCCATACAAAGATAACTTCCCTATCATAACCGATGTGGGACTGAAAACACAACTAAATAAAATAAAACAACTAAAAGAAGACTACTAGAGCAACCCATATCATTCCCCCGGCTTAAAAGCATTCATCTCTCGTGAATGCAGTGGTAACAGATAGCAGGTATGATCAGGTAAAACTGAGCCACATCTCGCATGAATGTTCTCAATCAGGCTAAGGTGGTTATCGCAGCACCAATACTAGAGAATCACATCAAAATCACAGTGGAGGAGGTGGAGCGGGTCTCTGTGACGGGCTGGCTGCAAGTGACGATAGCTCGAGTAAGGCACAGACTGTAGCCAGAGGTGAATCATCTCTGCTGAAAGCTGATCTGACATCAGGATTCTATTAGATGTCCAACTCATCGGTGATGAAAGAAAACGTCTTCAGAACTTTAGAGGAACCTATACATCGAACGTGCAGCCCCCTCCAATCTCAGGGTAGCTTATAATCATTACTTCATTCTCAACTGCAAACTTCTGCAATATACTATATGGACATGCATGAAATTTGTAGTTATCATTGTCATTTGCAAACTGTCTAGCGATCCATATGCAATATGCAAATATAATGTAATAGACACTCTAGGCATGACTTTTAATGAAGCAAAAATGGGACATATAGGATGCCTAGTGAGACATGCAACAAATTCTAATAGTGGGATACTAGACTCAGTACACATCTCCAAACACCCACTGAAAGAAAAAAAGTCAGAAACTACCTGATGGATTATAATAAAAAATTTCAAAGGCTCACTAGAAGGAGGATAACTAAGAGTGGTCATTGTAGACTAAACTTCTATAGTGTCAATGATGCCAATGATGTTGAGAGGAACAAATATATCAACTTCAACCGTCAGGTCATTAATATCTCAACTTTCGCATCCTAATTCTATTTCTTTTAACGTGGAATTGCAATCTTGAGTTAATCTGAGTATTTGATCAAGCTTTTCTTCTAGGAGACGGTTCCTATAGGACTCGGGGAGGTACTCCTCCTTAAGCTTTACTCTCATTCTACCCACATCTTTATGGGAACTCTACATCTTGCGCAATCTCTCTCAGCCGTATCACAGTAAATCCTAATTGAACTTTCTAGTTTCCTCCTAGCAAATTGGACTCTACCATTTTAGAAAAACCTATACCGGTCAAAGTAATAGTCCAAGTTAGCTAACTAGTCATTGAACGCCCGAGGGTTAGGGGAGCCGTTGAATGTGGAATCTTCTATTATGATTTTACAAGTGAAGTCATCATCGTCATTGCTTAAGCCTATAGGTATCCTCATAGTCACCTCTACTAAACCAATATCGACTAGTCATGATGGCTATAAATGCAAAATCAAGCAATCAAGCAGATGTAATACAAAATTTTAACTCAAATAAGACTATATGTGCGCTAAAATGAGGAAAATAAAATTTCTTAAAAAGTTTCAAATCTAAATGTGATAAATGCAACCCTATAAGTGATGAGAATAACACACTATAATGCAAATCGCTAGATAGCAGCAAGTACAAATCAACTAACAAATCACTACATTTCACTAGTATTATAAGTAATTTAACAATTGATAATTCAGATCGAATTAGAATGCACTTGAGAGAGTGAGTCGTTCACGCCCAATGCAAGATTTCTCTATGAATTTCTCAAAAAAAATATCCACATCAAAGAGCCGGAAGTCGCCCACAAAATTCTGGAATAGTGGTACTATGAACTGAGAGAAGACTGCCTTGAAAACGACACAAATCTGGCGTGAAACAGACCCGGAATGGCTCGAATACAACTGCTGGACTGAACTGTTGAGTTAGTAGCGGCTCGGAGAAGCCGCGGCTTGGAGCCGGCTCGGGTCTGAGCCGCGGCTCTGGTTGGCTCGAGTCAGCTCAGTCTGAGTTGGCGGCTCGGGTCGACTCGTCGGGCCGATGGCATCAGTAGGGAGCTGATGACATCAGCAGAAGTCGGCTCGATGCGCTGTGGGCGGCGCCACAGCTTAGCGAGTTGGGTTGGGTCTCTAGCGGGTCGGACCCGATTTTTAAACCCAAATCAAACTAGGGTTTCTTGACTATCGGGTATCGGATCCGGGTCAAAATAAAACCCGAACTCGTAGTTGCTCCATGGGTGTCTACTGTTGAGCTCGTCATGGCAGAGGATGAAGCTGCTGCTGACGGCGAGGGAGGTCGGAGGTTGATGACGGATCTGGACGTGGTGGTGTCGTCGGCGACTATCAAGTTGGCGTTGGCGAGGGAGCTCTGATGGTGGTGCGAGGGGGATCTGATGGCGTGACTGCGATGGAGGGGAAGATCTGACAGCGTGGTTGCGATGGTTGAAGTCGGTGAAGATGGCGAGATCAGAGGGCATCTCTGGTGAGATCAGTGAGGGGGTGGCGAGATAAGAGGGATCACGGTGAGATCAATGAAAGGGCGGCGAGATCAGAGGGTCTCTAGTGGCGGTCTTCGGCGACGACTTGCAGCGGCGGAGGAAGTTGGGTTAAGGCTTTGTAGTGAGGGACGAAGGAAGGAGAAGTAGGAACAGTAATGCGTTGGATTTTTTGGGATTTTCGGTGGATTTTTTGGGATTTTCGGATGATTTTTTGGCTGAATTTTGGAACAATGTTTTTTTTTTTGGATCTGATCTAGGTTTTCAGTTTGTTTTTTTTTTTCAAAATCTAAGAAATCTGGGGAGAAAGAGAAGGAGATTTAGATCTAGAGTTTTAGGAGGGAAAAGAAATGAAGGGGATTGGAATTTTTTTAAGGAAGAAAAGAGTATGAATTTTAGCTCTAATACCAATTTGATACATAAGTACATAAGAGGAGAGGAAGAGGGGAAAAGAATTAGGGTTTGTAGGAATTAGGAAAAGATAAGAGGATAAAGATTAATTTTGGTCTCAGCATCCTGAAAATCTCTCCCCACTCTGCACATCACTTTGCAAGAGATTCAATTTAAAAACCACATCAGCATGCTAATCTGAGTTTCATTAATTTAAATCATCATAGTCTCCATAAACAACATGTCTCAGCCTTTTATAGGCCCATACAAAGATTACTTTTACATCATAATTGATGTGGGACTAAAAGCACAACTAAATAAAACAAAACAACTAAAAGAAGACTACTAGAGCTCCCTATCACTTGAGCTGGTGGACTGTCTCCTCATGAACATTCACCTATGTACCTCATCTGAATAGGAACTTCCTTGACCTCCTCCTCATCATTGGTGGTAAATAGATGATTTCCTTTTGCAATACTGGAGCCAAACATTTCATCTATTATATCATATGGTGATGGTGGAAAGAGCTTGTAATGGATGCTCTTGTACTTCGAATAATGTTGTTCAAACCAAACATCCACTTGATCAATATATAGTGAATTTTAAACATGTACGAACAAGACACAAGAAAAATGAGGGCCTTTTCTAATATTATATCAACATGTCAGGAAAATTACAGCAGCAAGTTAAAACTATCAACAAAAAAAGTGCTGCAGAAAAAGAAAATTTCTCACAGCCACAAATATGTCAAGACCAATATCATTAGAACTTCTATGTCAAGCAAGGCCTCAGTTCTCATATTAGCATGTACATGAAGAGCAAGGTGACACATGGTCATGTGTGTTCCTACTGCCACCATATCACATTATTACCATTTCCACAAATGAAAATAGACTTGTAAACAATAGGGAGGAGAAGAAACTGATTTTGAGAGTAAATCTGTTTTCTAATATATATATATATATATATATATATATATATATATATATATTGTTAGAGTGTGTAAGGATATTCTTGTATCTTTCTATTTATTCCTTGTCTATATAAAGAAAACTGTCATCTAAGAGAACCCTAGCAGCCAACTATCTGCATCATCTCCTACTTCTCTTCATCAAATTTCCATCTCTTCTTCTTTTTATCTTCCTTTTCTTTTTTAGATCTAATGTGATCTTAATCTAGATCTAAAAAAGAAAAAAGCTGTTCATAAACAATTTTGTGACTCTGAAATTATGTTAACCTGGTGGCTTAAATTGTTTTGGTCATATCTTGGTGTATCAAAGTTCAAATTTATTGATTTAAGAGTCGTTTTCTATGTTTTTGAGCGATCTGGAGGCATGTACGGGTTTTTTTTTATCTGATTCTAATTAGATTTAACAGTTTTTACTACTGAGTTGAGGATCTTGAAAATCTCTTTTTCTACTGAGTTTGAGAATCTTTCAGAATCTACACTATTACTAAGTTTGAGGATCTCTAAAACCTCTACTTTTACTGAAATCCTAACTGTATTCAAAGCAGTGATGAATATTTAACTTTTTACATGGTCTTCACACAAGCATTTGATTTGACTCAGACTCAGTTTGGTTTGATTGGCAACTTTAGCATCGACATCTATGATTCGACACTGTTGTATTATATTAGTAATTTAGTATTTGTTCTTAGTTTTTATTTCTTGTTTAGAAAAGCTTTGTTTAGGAAGTTTGTTTTTCGGTCCAAATAAAAAGCCGGGCATGTTGGTTATTTATGCTCCAGTTTGAGGGAGAGTATTAGAGTGTGTCAGGGTATTCTTGTATTTTCCTATTTATTCCCCATCTATATAAAGAGAGGCGACCCCATCTAGAGTTAAGCCATTTATTCTCTCAACTCTAGTGTGTGTGTGTGTGTGTGTGTAGATATATAGATATAGATAGACTTGTGTCATTCCGAAAGGATTCGTGGCGAATTCTTCCCACTCAAATACAACCCTACGACATCCGAATGCAAGATTCACTTTTTTGAAGTTGATCTATATTATTTCAAGTAACTAAAAATCAAATGTCATGTATTTTGAATACTTTTTGCTCATCCATTAAGTAGGTGCAAAATAGACGACCGAAATAATGAGTTGGTTAGTTTAACAATGTAGAATATTTGAAATCTAACAAAAATTTGTGTGTGAGGGTTTTTAAGTGTTTAGATCATGATGAAATGGTAGGATTGAGAATTTGTATGTCTAAAGGCGTAGATCTAAGCAATATGCTATTTTCGGCTGTCAATTTTGCGCCTACTTGATTGATGGGCAAAAAATATTTAAAATACACGATTTTTGGTTTTTATTACTTAAAATAATGTAGATCAACTTCAACGGAGTGGATCTTGCATTCGGATGTCGTAAGGTTGTATTTGAGTGGGAAGGCTCGGCTTCGAATACTTCCGGAATGACACAAGTCTCTCTCTCTCTCTCTCCCCCCCCCTCTCCCTCCCTCTCTCTCTACATACCCACACCCACACCCACTTGATCAAAGAGTTGTGTCATTCAAATCACACACTCATTCAAATACACACGCACACATTCAATGTAGTACTAGTTTGATTCCCTTGCAACTTGTCTACTTAAAATTGAATGTATCATCAAATATATCATGTAACACAAAAGAACTGAACAATGAAGGTAGTGGAGCACCAATAATTTAGAGCAGAAAAAAGCCGGATATGCCACAACTCCTTGTGCTCAAAACTGGAGTGCTATAAGATGAATTGGTGCCTTCATAAATAAACAATGCAAGATCATTTAAAGCATGGCTTCATTCATTTCATTTAGGAGTCACTAACTGCAAAATTGCATGCATGTTCTAATAGTACTAGGTTCAATATGCAGACATGCTAGCATAAGGTACCAAATTTGATCAGCAGTATGTAAAAAAGATTAGACATTATGTTAAAGTAATAATGATTTTAATTAATTTTTAAATGCCTAATATGCTATTGTAGCCGTCATACCTCTAATTCTAAACTTATAAACCAAAAAAAATAAAGAAGATCAAAGCTCTAAATTTTTAAATTAAAAATAAAAACCTTAAATTATAAACTGAAAAAAAAAATCTTCTGAAATGTTTCCTCTTGGTCTTTGTTCATACACATCCTCAAATCAGTTCATAACCAGAGATGCAACATTCACTTTTCTTAAGACACTTTCTTGCCTTACTTTTAGGTGTTAAGTATAAATTACTAGAATATTATTCGTGTTTGGGTTTAAGTCACATATATGCTTCACCTCAAGAAGATTCTAAAATCTAAACGATGGTTTATAAATTTAGGTTAGGGCATGAGTTGAAGTTTGCAATTGGGGACAATATGGATTTGGGTTATGAGTTGGGGATAGGGGAAGGACAAGAATAGAATTAGAGTATGGCTAATCAATAATTAATTACATTATTATAATCAATTCATTGGTACAAGAATGGGTTTTACTCTTGAATTTAAATATTATTCTTTTAAAATTTAAGGTTATTATTTTCAGGTTTAAAAACTAGGTGTTTGATTTTTCATCTTTCCTTGTTTCCCCCCCCCCTTTTTAATTCTTGATTAGGGATAAGGATGAGTACAACACACTAAAAACAAAAAAAAGTCATTATCATTTTAATTGTTTAAAAAACTTATATCATCCCTTCCATATTTTGAAGCTCTGGGAAAATGGTCCTTTTGAGCCAATTATTAACATCATTAGTTGCCATCTAACCTTTGGGGGCAAAGTGTTGAAACAGAAAATGTATGGGGGATGTGTCATTCAGAACAACTTTGGGTGGGATAAATGTAGTTTACCCTTAATAGCATATATTCTAATTATCACATCAGGGCATGAACCATTTTATAGGGCATGAGCCATTTTATGGACCTCCAGTACTCTTTCTGCTTACTCTTGCTTGGGGTGGAATGTGGCAATGCTTCAAATAATGTTTGATGATGGCTTGAACATTGAAAGATTGTTTAAAATCTTGGTATCGGTGTATCGGCCAATGATTTTTATTATCAATATCGTCGTCTGTTAATATCGCGAAAAACAGCCATATTAGCAATATCAGCCTCGATATCAGCCGATATTATAGGGTTAGTATCATATTGGGTACCTCAAAATCTGATACGGTATTGCCGACATGTATCGAATTGGGCGATATTTGAAACCCAGGATTGAGAGCTTAATGATGGAGAGGAGGTAAGATTGCAGAAAAACATGCCAAACCACTTCATGTAAGTTTTGCAATGTGTCTAGACACCAAACTATTTGAAGATTTAGTAGGGGAAGGAGGATAAAGTGCTAATCCAACATTCCTATTATTTTAAAATTCTCTCCTGTCTGTATGGCTTCAGTGTAAAAGTTGTTTGTTACTGATGGTGCTTCAAGTTGTATATCATATGATAAGAAATTGTTTGCATGGTAAAAGTCTTCTTTGCTTATTGAGGTTTTGAAATAAACCTTTACCTCCCTTTATGGTTGTTATATATGCTGGAATTAGTGATATAGATTGGACAGGGATTGTGACCTAAGATTTCCTAGAAAGTGGTTGTAGAAGGCTTAAGAAAAGGCTTTCTTTAACAGAGGGTTCTGAGACTTGATTATCTGGTACAAGTAGGTTGATGATATTTTGAGATATTTATTTTATTTTTCTATCTTGTATTTATTTATTTATTTATTTGAATGCACGCTCTATTCTGGTGCAACTTTTATTTTGATCCCTGGATCTGTTATTGCTCACTGTTTGGCTGCTTGCAAACTGTACCACTTTAAACGGACCACTGTTACTTTGACCGTTTGTTCACACTGTCTGGACCGTACTGGTGCTTGCATGTTGCGAGTTTCTTGTATACTGCATGTGATTTGGTGATATGTATCTTTGTGTGCACTTACTAGGGTGTGTTACAACTGATTCGTGTAACCTGACTTCATACACTCGATCACATTGAAATATATGAAGCCCCTCCATCAAGACAGTTGTTAGCGGACCCTAGTAAATGCAGCAGAAGCTTTTAGTAGAAAATCTGTTAAACAAGACAATAAGTATCTTAGAGGCCATATTGCTTCTGCCCCATAAGAGATGCTACTCTGGACAGTTTTGAGGCTTACCACTAACCTAGTATTGATCACAAAAAGCATCTCCATCATACCTTAATGTTTTGTTAAGTTACTTGCCTTCTTGGAGAACTTGTTTTTCTTTTTTTCACATCATAAGATACCTGTTTCAGACCACTTGCGTTTTTGCTTATTCGGCCCGTGACTTTTTAGCTAGGGTTAGTATATTAAGCATGGTCTGAAACTCAGTCGAAATCAGTCATAGTTTCTGATATTGGAATGGGCAATATCAACCCTTTATAAGTGCTTTCTCTCATCATATCAACAATATCTCGGGTTGTATTGTCAATATCGGTATCATGATATTTCAAACCATGATATTAATCAAGCATATGGTACTTAATTCTGGTTGTAAGGTGGCAACACATTCAAGATCTACGGGTGATGGGGACTCATGCGCCGGTTCCCTAGGTAGCACGAACACATGAAATGCTGAACTCTATCGTGTGTCGCGCACGTACCAGCCACTCCTCTCAAGGTTGTATGCACACTTCAAATGTGGAGTCGTGTGATGTCAGTCGTGTGGCTGACACACGTGTAAAACACACATGTGACACAATCCTTTGATATTTTTGTATAATATGTATTTTTTAGAATTTGTTGAATGTCAGTGTGTCATGTCATGTCCTTATTGTGACGTGTATGTCCGCATCTATGTGTATGTGCAACATAGTTGTTGCCATACAGGTAGCAGGCTTTCTTGTGACTTAGCAGTGGAAAAGGAAAAGTGTACAGAAGTTGGAAGAGAACACAAAAAAAAAAAAAAAAAAACAGAAAGAACATAATGGGAGAGAACGAAGAAGGGGCGAATGAAAGAGAACAAGAAGGAAAATAAAGAAAGAAAACTCAAAGAAGGAAATGGACGAGGAAAAGGGACAATACACATAAAGGGGAAAGATACATTGAGAACTTGGGTAAAGACCAGGAAAGAAAGATGTATAAGGAAGAAATGGATAGTATAAATGGAACATGGAAAGCCACTGTTTACTTCTTTATATCAGCTCCTGTGCAAGGAATTAATGTAGAAACAGTCACTTTATGAAGAGTTTGTATTTTGAATATATTTTTGTACAAGATAGAGTAATAAATGTACTTAAAGGACATTCACAGTGATAGTTAAACTCTAAGGAGCAATATCTGGTTAGACCCTTCTTTGCCATATCTTTATAATTATATTGATGTAATACTAACCTGGATCGCAATCACCTTCAAATCGTAACCGAATTTTGAGATTTAAAAATAGAAAAGGATTTCGGGTTTCCATCCCTTACGCAGGCTTCTCACCAAAAACTCGATAGCAGATAAGAATTTAACCGGATAATTTGTGGAAAAGTTTTAATCATTCAGTAATCAAATGAAATAGTCTAGGGGGCCTTATATAGGCTTTACAAAAGACGACTTCTCGGAAATAACCGATGTGGTACTAAACGTCCACAAAAGAACACCTACTACATAAAAAAAATCAAAAAACAAAACTAATCTAAAGTCAAAGAACTGCATTGTGCCGCTTCCTGAAGTAGACTCGATCGAATCGGCCCCTAAGCGGCGTGATGTCCTCATCAATCCCCCTGGTGGGAAGAACTCGACCCCGTCGAGTGTGGGGGGAAAAACTGTTGCTGGCTCTGATAGCGCTCCAGTCGATCGGGATCAAGATGCCGGAGGTCTCCCTCAGTAATCCAAGAATTTTCTGAATTAGGTTTTCCTTTCTACTTAATGAGATAACGTCGCGTCCCTCCGTCTCTAATAGAGACAATCTGATCATTTAAGATAGAATTTATATTTTCTGTTGCATAGGGCAGTTTAGGGGGTTGTGGAGATAGTGGGGGCTCTCAAAAAGAAGGTCTTGGGTAGGCTCATCCACGAATGGATCAGGAGTATCAAAGATACATCTATATGGAACCAAGTCCTCAACATTAAAAGTGCAACTGATGGCCAAAATCCGGTGGAAGATCCACCACATAAGCATTTGAATTGATTTTCTTGAAGATTTGGAATGGCCTTGCGCATCGCGCGTGTAATTTCTTCATGGCTCCCAGAGGAAACCGTTCGGGTCTCATGCAGACCATCATATAATCTTCAACATTAAATGTTCTTAATCAGCGATGTAAATCTGCAGATGCTTTATAATCAGTATTATTTTCATTATTTTCTCTCTGATCTCCTCATGTAATGCACGTATATGAGATGCAAATGCTGATGCAGAGTCTGATACTCTAGAATGATGATGAGTCATGAAAATTAAGTCAACTGGTTGTATGGGTTTAAAACTAGTTACTATTTCAAAAGGACTAAGACAGTAGTCCTATTGATAGATCCATTGTATGCACATTCGACTATAGGCAAAATGAGATTTCAAGTTTTCAAATTTTTTCCAACGAGACACCTAAGGAGATTTCCTAGAGTCCTGTTTACTACCTCGGTTTGGCCATCTGTTTGTGGATGAAAAGCTGTTGAGAACTTCAGTTTGGTGCCCATCTTGTGCCAAAGTGTTTGCCAGAAGTAGCTAACAACTTAACGTCCCTATCGGACACCATAGTTTTAGGTATCCCATGCAACTTGACGACATTATCAAAGAACAAGACGGCTACTCGAGACGCATCGGAGGTTTTGGAACACGGGATAAAGTGAGCCATTTTCGAGAATCGGCCAACTACTACTAGGATAAAGTCGTGCCTTTTCTGAGTTTTTGGCAACCCTAGTATGAAATCTAGGCTCACGTCTTGCCACGGGTAATTGGGCACAGGGAGAGGAGTGTAAGGCCTGGCAATCTGCTTTTATTGCTTGGCTATTTGGCATATGCGACATTGGCTAACGATCTTAGCGATATCTTTCTTCAAACTCGGCCAGTAGAATCGGTGTTCAATAATCTCAATTGTCTTGTTCTGACTGAAATGTCCATCCGGACCCCTAACATGTATTTCCCAAGAGAGAAAATCTCTGAGGGATATGCGTGGAATACATAGCTTACGGAATCTGAATAGATAACCGTCTTATAATAGAAAACCGTTCATTTCAAAAAACAGAGCCGTCCTGTAACGTGATATAAATTTCCCCAACGTGAGGACATGAGTCATACTCCTTTCTCAGCCTCTTGAATCCAATTATTTCTGCACTCATAGTTACCAAAATTATAACACGCCGGCTGAGCGCATCAGTGACTTTAATCTCAACGCCTGCCTTGTATTTGAGAACAAATGTGTAATCCTGTAGGAATTTCACCCATTTGTTGTGTCTCGCATTCAGCCTCTTCTGAGAGTTGTGGTACCTTAACGCTTCATGATCCAAATACAGCACAAACTCTTGCGGTAACAGATAATACCTCCAATAGCGCAAAGCCTTTATAACCGCATAAAATTTCTTGTCATATGTGGAGTCGTTGTCGGGCATCATTTAGTTTTTCGCTGAAATAAGCAACAGGCTGACTTTCCTGACTCAACACATCACCTATTATCAGTCCCGATACGTCACATTTTACTTCAAACGCCTTCGAAAAGTCGGGGAGATGTATTACAGGAGCTTCAGTCATCATTCTCTTAATTTCAGCGTAAGCCTTGGAGGCGGCAGGAGTCCACTGGAATCCCTCGCTCTTCAAACAGTCGGTTATAGGTGCCATAATAGCACTAAAGTTCTTTATAAACCGACGGTGGAAAGTGGCTAACCCGTGAAAACTCCCGACTTTTCTTATCGTTCGGGGTTGTGGCCACTCGGTGATTGTCTTCACCTTCTCAGGGTCCGCAGAAAATTCTTCGGATGAAACCACAAATCCTAGAAAGATAACCTTGACTATACAGAAAGCACACTTTTTTAGGTTTGCATAAAACTTCTCAGCCTGGAGTGTGCGGAGGACTTGCCTCAGATGGCTCACATGTTGCTCCTGAGTTCGACTGTAGATCAGTATATTATCAAAGTATACCACTACGAATCTACCGATAAACGGCCGAAACAACTGAGTCATCACTCTTATGAAGGTGCTAAGAGCATTGGACAGTCAAAAGGCATAACCAACCATTCATACAGCCCATCTTTAGTTTTGAATGCAGTTTTTCATTCGTCCCCTAACCGGATTCTAATTTGGTGGTACTCTTAAGATAAATCTAGGAGAAGATTGTGACACCTGACATTAAATCCAGCATATCATCAAGACGAGGAATTGAGAAATGATACTTGACAGTGATCTTGTTGATGGCGCGACTATCCACACACATACGCCATTTACCATTTTTCTTTGGCGCTAAGAGTGCGAGGACCCAAATGAAGAGTTTTAATCATTCAGTAATCAAATGAAATAGTCTAAGTGGCCTTATATAGGCTTTACAAAAGACGACTTCTGGGAAATAACCGATGTGGTACTAAACGTCCACAAAAGAACACCTGTTACGTAAAATAAATCTAAAAACAAAACTAATCTGAAGCCAAATAACTGCATTGCGCTCTTCCTGAAGTAGACTCGATCGAATCGGCCCCTAAGCGGTGTGATGTCCTCATCAGATATGTAAATAAATGTTCCTGCACTAAGTGGACATACTATCAATTGTATCTATATATTAAATATTTTCTTAATAATCATAAGATATGTCAATAGTAGACTATGTTTTTAGTTAAAGACTAGACGCACATGAACTTTCATAGTAGTTCCAGTTATTGTACATTTAAGCATAACTGGTGAAACTTCTGACGCAAAAAGATGGCAGAGAGAGCATACTGTGTACGTTGGGATATAGCAACATGTTTCTAGAAAAAAAAAAACTATTTAATTGTTCATATGAAATTTTCAAAATTGAAAAACATGTTGTCTTCTTAGTTTTAATAGAATCAGGAGTGGATTTGTTTATTACCTTACAAGGTAGTATGAGGTCTTTATTTCTAATAAATATGGGCTGTCTATTTTCCATTTTTTCTGCTTAGTTAATATGGGCTGTTCTATTTTCAATTTTTTCTGTTTAGTTCCGTTGATCCATTTATGCTATAAAAAAATCTGTTGTGGTGTGTGAATCCATTTATCAAATAAAGACTTTCCAAATCCTTCCTCACAATATGTATCCATGATGTCTTGTTCTTTATTCATTCCTCTAGGTGTTGTTCAACACGAAAATAAAATTTTATACATGCCTTTTTGCTTTAGTTTTCACCATAACCTGGGTTATTAACATTTTTATATTATTCCAGTCAGGCATGCAGTACTGCATTCACTTTGTATACTTCTTATTCTCCTCTTCAATCCGGCCCTAAGCCTTCTCCCGTCTGAAGTTCACTTCAAACATCTGTGTTCTATTTAAATTTGATGTCATTTCCCTGATAATTGTCTGTAGAACTTGTAGCCAAGGTAACCTTGGGTTAATTGACACCATGAACCTATCTGAGTCAGATAATAGCAAACACACCAAATTGTGGCTTTAATAGTCATTTGCTTTAGTTGGGGCTCCAAAGCTCTTTCTTCTACCTTAATAAGCGATTGCAGACCTGCCAATCCGGCAGCAATATCCAAATGATCCTTGCATTATTGTTGAATCACAAAGTTTGAATGATTCAAGTTAATTTAAATTTTTTACTAGGTTTTGTGGATTTTTGTAATGTGTCTGACAGATTGATTATCTTTGTTATTTTCTGCCCTAGGTGTATGAAGAGTTTAAAATCAACTGGCAAAGGGTGGCTACTACAAGCATGTTTGGGTTTGCATTTGTTGGACCAGTCGGACATTATTGGTAAGTTCTGTACTAACTGTGTGCATTATATATGTTAAGCTTAGTTAATTAAGAGTCTTTATGTTATTAGGAGCTTCTATGTTATTAGGAGCCCTTCTCATATCATTAGTTGTATGTGTAATGCCTATAAATAAGAGTGTTGAAGGAGGAATCATTAACTCTCTCCGATATTTCTCTCTCTAAATTTAAGATGGTATTAGAGCAAACCCTAACCCTAGCACTTCCCTTGTCTTCGCTATCTCTCTAGCCTTTCGTTAACTTCTTCGAACCCTCTGCGCCTCTCTACAACCCTCGCAGAACTCCCGGGAACCCTCCAATAACCTTGCCGACTGTTTAAAACCCTCGGCGAGGTCTCCGCATTTCTCCAGCAACCTCGTTGACTACTAAGAACCCTCGACGAGGCCTCCATAACTCTTCAGCACCCTCGCGACTATTGAAAACCCTCGGCAAACTTTTTGCATACCTTAGGCACACCCTTGCCAGACCTTCTTGACCGTATCCTAATCCTCAACTACCCTTGTGTGACCAAAATCTAACATCACTGAGGCCCTTATACCCAAAACCTCGCCTAGACAACAAGTTTTTATTTTGTTCGATGCTTGTCGAGGCTCCACTGCCTATGTGTGACTCTGCCGACACCTTGCTACTCGGTTGTGCTCATTGTGCTTGTTGATGGCTTTCTGATGCTTTCACATACTCGTCAAGGCCACATATCTCCTCTGCTACGACTGCTGCCCTGTTTGAACTTCCTCGATGACGTCTCTATGGCATCTACTACCTGTCTACCTGCCTGTTTGTGTTTACCTAACTACGAACTACTAACTACTATGTATTTTGAAGATATTAAGCACACCTTCGATTCCATGACTTCAAAATAATTCTTTGCTATTACTGTAAAACTCAATAGGGCCAACTACCTTCTCTGGGCTTAATCTTTCCATCTTTTTATTAGTTCGCAAAAGAAGCTGAAATATCTTACAAAAGATCCCCAGCAAAGAGTACTGCTACCTATGATGACTGGGTAGCTAGTGAATTTAGCATGATGACATGGTTACTCAGGTGAGAAGGTTAGTGCAAATGTCATGTTTCTAAAAATGACTAAAGAAATATGAGATATTTTAAATGAGATGTATTGTAACAAGCAGAATATTTCTTGTGTTGATCTATATGAGAAGTCGTTCTCACTGCGACAAGGTGGCCACTCTGTCTCATTACAATCCTGAGTTGAAGGGAACTCAGCTGAATTTTTATCTACCCCTGGTAACTGGATTTGAAGGTTCTTCAACAGTATCACGATGAGATAGCAGTGGCTAAATTTCTCTCTAGACTGGAATATTTTCTTAGGCAACCAAATTCGAGGATAGATTCTTGGTCGTGATATAGTTCCTTCTTTCTCTGCCTCTTTTCTCGAGTCTGTCATGTTTTTATGGGAGGTGACTCTTCTCCTGGCGTATCTTCTGGTGTTGAGAGTTCTGTTATGATAGCTGGAGGCCGTGATACAGGCGAAGGACGTGGTCATAGTCGTGACCGTGATTCAGGGGGAGGACGTGGATACGAAGATAAGGGTCCACATCATTGTATTCACTGTGGTAGAAATAATCATACATCACATAAGTGCTAGGACAAGTTCCTGTGCTTGTCATTTAATAAATAGAATGCCCCTCTTCTGTACTTCATGACATCATTTTCTTTTCTTGCCTGTGTCATGATAATTCTACCTTTTTTGTTGTTCCTCGTGTGTTTAGTTCTACTTGTTTTATTCAAAATCTTCAACCGGATTGGATAAGTTAGGACCAATAACTATAAAATGTGTCTTTGTTAGTTATTCACGAACTCCGAAAGGCTATAGATGTTTTAATCTTGTACACTGTAAGTTTTATACTTCTACTGATGTGACCTCATAGTCAGTTCTGTATTTTCTCCTATTGCTTCTTCTCTTATAACTCAACCTATTTCTAAATCTGAGAATTTGGAGAAAGAAATTGTATCGAAACCATTGAAACTGTATACAAGACGTTCTGGGAATGTGTCTTTGCTTCACTACCCGCTGATCCAGAATCTACAACTGCTTTTCCTGATCCTCCTCATTCTGTTTCTCTGCCTGTTGCTTCTCCACTTTCTACTGTTGAGATAGATACTTCTGTTTTTTCAGACTTGGATTCTTTTAATGCACATTGAAATGGTAAACGATCTTATACTAAGTATCCTATTTTCAATTTTGTTTCCTATAATTGTCTTACCCACTATCTCGTTAGTTTGCCTTGTCTGTGTCTTCTGTTTCTCTGCCTAAGTCTCATCAGGAAGCGTTGATGTACTCAGAATGAAAGCTGATCATGAATGACGAGATGGATGCTCTCATTTTACGTCAAACTTGGGATCTGGTGCCCACTTCATTTGGACTGCCTATAGCCAGTTGTCGTTGGGTGTTTAATATCAAGTATCATTCAGATGACACAGTGGACATCTGGATTATCTGGAGATTCTTTTGTTTAATATAAGGCTCATGTATACTCAAACTTATGAAGTGGATTATCTAGAGACTCTCTTGTGACTCGTTTCAACTCTATTCATATCTTGTTTTCCTTGGCTGTCAATCACCAGTGGTCGATGTATCAACTCGATGTGAAGAATGTCTTTTGTATCCTCCTTAAGGTCATGGACTAGCCAAGAAATTTTTTTGGGATTGAAATTGCTCACAATAAACTTGATGTAGTTCTCAACAAAAGTATGCTTTGGATTTACTATAGGAGATTGGACTACTTGGCTGCAAGCCAATTTGTATTCTTATGGATACTGATGCTGATTTATGGGATGAGATACCCCTATTTTGAGGATGTTTCTCACTACAGGAGATTAGCAGGTAATCTTATCTATCTCACAGTTACATGACCAGATATTGCCTATATTATTAGATTGGTGAATCAATTTATGCACAAGTCTAGACAGATTCGCTGGAAGGCCGTCTTGAGAATTCTGACATGCATCAAAAGATTTTCAAGTAAATGTTTGTTGTATAAAAAGTATGGACATTTGCGAGTTCAAGCTTTTTCAAATTCTAATTATGGAGGAGACAAAAGAGATGTAAAATCTACATTTGACTACTACACTTATGTTGGAGGCAATTTAGTTACTTGGAGTAAGAAACAGAAAGTTGTCTCATTCTAGTGCCGAAGCATAGTATACAATGATGGCTCATACAACACGTGAGATGATGTGGCTGATATCCCTTTTGTGGGAACTCAGATTTAGTGTGGATGGTCTAATGCCTATGTACTGTGATAATCAGACTGCTATTTACATTGCCAGTGATCATGTATTTCCTGAGAGAACCAAGCAGAGAGAGGTAATTGCTATTTTGTTCGTGAAGTAATCTCTCGGAAGTTGATTTCTTTTTTTATCTTCTAAGAAGCTCGCAGATATCTTTGCTAAACATGTACTTCCGAGAGTTTTCTAGTGCTTGTGTAACAAGCTGGGTATGATAGACATTTATGCTTTAGCTAGAGGGGAAGTATTAAACTTAGTTACTTAATTATGAGTCTTCATGTTATTAGGAGTTTTTATATTATTAGGAGTCCTCTCATACTATGAGTTGTATTTGTAATTGCCTTACAAATAGGAGTGTTGAGGATGGAATCATTAACTCTCTCTGATACTTTTCTTTCTAAATTTAAGAATATATTACATTGGTAATCACCAATTTATTATTGATTTGACACCTATAGACTAGCTGAATGAATGAATGTCTTTAAGCTGAAAATAGCTGCACATTACTTGCAAGAACAATTTCGCTGCTGGTTTTCTTGATAATGACAGTATAATTGCGGAATTTTTGTCTCATGTTGATGCCAGTCAGAACTTACCATGGCATTACTTTGAACCAAGGTTTGAAATATTACCTGATTCCGATATGCATCGGAGATATTGTATGGAACGGCCATCCTGAACTGATATCGACCCTAGAATATTGGCCTTTTTTTAAAATCTTTTAAAGAAGCGGCCTATACAACCAGGACAAAAGGCAGATACTAGCATCGATACTTGGATTTCAAACCTTTGCTTTGAACTATCCAAGTACTTCAAATGAGCCACTGATCAAAGAAAAGAGGTACAAGAAAAGGTGAGGCGAGTTGCGTGCGCGCGCGCGCACGCTTGCTTAGGCAGGTTCCTATGCATTTAGTCATTTTCATTTTTGTTTGAAGTGATTGCCTGTTCTCTATGCCCAATTGCTTATATAAGAGTTTAGTTCTGTCAAATCATTACTTCTTTACTTTTTCCCCAGATAACCTTTTTTTTTTTGTTGGGTTGTTTTTTTTTTGGTGGGGGGGGGGGGGGGGGGGGGGGGGGGGTTGGGATATAAAATTCTGTCACATCCACTTCATTCCCTCGTGATTTTCTCAGAAGGTAATGAAAGCCCTGATTTTAAGTGTATGGTGGAGGAATATTGCAAAAAAAAACTGAAAATTTATATTCTGATTACGGTCATCCTCTTAAAGTTGGCATTTGTTTGTAAACTTTGAAGTGTGTTGTTTCTTTTAAGTAGACTTAGCCAGTGAAATCAGAATGGTTTAAGTAGCCACAACATTGTGATATTGGTACACTTGTGGAATTGAGAACTTCGGCAGCCAAATTGTATATTCCTATAGGTGGCATTTCTATTAGAATATTGTTATCAAAACAGACCTATTATTAAGTGCTATTCAAAAGTCAAGAAATTAAAGTACTGAAACTGAATTGTTCCTTCAGAGCAGCTTGTTAGAGTTTGCTGTGATTTGTATCATAACTTCCCTCTGAAACTTTCTTTCCTGTATAGGTACGAATACTTGGATCGATTCAGCCGACTTCGGCTTCGGCTACAACCTAAATCTTTTAAGTTTGTCGGTGCCAAAGTTGCTGCAGATGGGTTACTGTATGGGCCATTGGATCTGCTAATATTTTCTCATACATGGGGTTCGCCTCAGGGAAGAGTGTGGACCAAGTCAAGGTGAATGTGAAGAGAGATTTCCTCCCAAGCCTTCTTTTAGGGGTGACTGTTTGGCCAATTGTCCAGGTTGCCAATTTCCGATATGTGCCTGTGAGGTATCAGCTTCTTTATGTAAATTTCTTTTGCTTGTTAGACAGCTCCTTCTTGTCTTGGATTGAGCAACAAGGGGATGCCCTTGGAAGGAGTGGTTTATGTCACACCATCCTCGCGAGGACCAGACGGGCCAGGTCTAGATGATTTCCATGCTTCTGCTATTTTTCAGGATTATTCGTTGGTATTTTTCTTTCCAAATCAAAATGCAAGTAGGGAAGGTGACTTGTGAAGCTCTGTTTTCCAGGTCAGTTGATGAGGTTACTGCACGTCTAAAGCCAATCCTAGCATCATTTTTGCTTTCCAGTGGTGCCCAAAATTTCAGCGAACTCCATACATTCGCATGTTATGAATCGCGATAAAATACAAGAAGCTGAATTCTGCCAGTGTATGATGTATTTGAGATACTTTTGTAAGGTGAACCTGAATGAGCAGTCTGCCCCGTCACCGCTTCTTCCAGTTGTCATTCATTTTATATGCTATGTTCTCTCTTCTAGCCAGATCATAAATTTGTCGAAGACTGGGGTGTCACTATTTGAGCACTTGGAGAATTTCTTTCCAAGGTTTAGGCTCTGTGCCTTTTTTAACTGGTTGAAGGTTCAGAACAAAGTTTTATCCTTAATTGGGAATACTAGTTCTTTTTTTTCTTGTTACATTTCTGTTTTTTTCATTTTATACTCTCTTTGTTCTTTTCTTTCTTAACTTTGTATAAGATTTAGCCCTTGGAGTTGTGTGGCCAAAACTGGTAAATAACTAAACAAAGTGGACGAGTAAAAAGTGGCGTCCCAATTTGTGTTTCTTACGAGAACTGTAACTTGTAAATTTGCAGAAGATCTCAAATTGTAAGAGGTAATCCCATGCATCAGAATGGGAAAAGATATGGTAACAGAGTGGAGGAATGAGAAGCGGGTGGAGGAGAAAAGGGTGAAGATAGGAATTTAAGTTCTCCGGGATTTTTTTTTTTTGTTTTTGGATAATTTGTACTGTTAGTTTCTAAGTTTAAATTCGTAAAAACGCTTCAGTTGTGTAAAATTTGCAGCGGCGTCCATTTTTTTTTTTTATCCTAAATTAACTTTTAAAAAAAGAGTTGGTCAATCTATTCACAAATGATCGATAATTGTTTTGATAAAAGGAAACTTGTATCTGTTCTAATGCTGATCTTTTGTTTATATTTTCTATAAGAATCATTTTTTACCATAAATTTATTTAAATTAATTTAGTGAAAAGAAATTATTTAGGCTGTCCGTTATAAAGAGGTTTTATCACTGTGTTATAGTGATATTACAACATAGAGTTTCTTGATTCTTCTAATTTACCCTTTCCCTTTTCTTACTTATCCTCAATTTCAACTTGTTAATACATGTTAGCATCCCCTTTATATTATCGAAGAACTAACGTTTTAGTACCAAAAGGGTTATTTACTTATATACCCTCTAACAGTTAGGTTTTTCCTTTACATGTCAAAAAGTAGTATTTGCATATATACCCTTCAAATTTTAAAGATCTTGCAACCATAATCTTATAGTCAAAAACATTTCAAATATGACAAAAAATACCCTTTTTTTGTGTGTGTGTGTATCCTTGAAAATTCTAATTTGCATATATACTCTCGAAAATGCTATTTTTTATATATAAATTTTTAAGAATTTCCAAATAAGCTTTATGCATCTTTTTTTGCTTTTCTATTTAGAAAACTATATTTACAAAGAAATAAGTAATTAAGAATACATAGAAAATAAAATATGTATGTACAAATATTATTTTTATTAGAACTTGCAAATTTGCATATCCCCAATCCCTCATCGTGTTCACTCTATATCCATATCCCTACTATTATAAAATACCAATAACTTATATGTTTCCACCTAGAGAAAATCATAGCCATTGATTAAACAATATTGCTTTGAGCCATAGATACTAGTATTATTATATTAACTGCATCTAAGCCTTTAACTAAAACTAAATCTAAAACTAATTCTTTAATTTGTAAACTGTGATTCAATATCTTTATGGGGGTAATATTAATGGAATATTTCATGATCTTAATAAAATTTCACATAAAACAAATTAGATGAGTTGATATTAAATAAATTATTATTAAAATATAAAAATAAATTTGTTCAAAAATAAAAATAAATAAAGTTGATTGCTAGAAATTTATTCAAATTTGAATACACTATCTTATTTCAAATAAAGTTTATTCAAAAATTGATTGCTATAATAGATAATATTATTATTAAGATGCAAGATCAAATAGGATAACATCAAACTTTTTATTATAAAAAAGAAAGGAAAAAAATTTTGTAAGCAGAAAGATAATATTTGTTGTATGGACCCCAAAATTACAGGGGCCAAGGCCAGTGAGGTGATGGGGGATAAGCTTCATCGTCGAAAGAAAAACAACCCAGATCACCAGCTAAGACTCCTAAATGATTGCTCAGTGATAAAGGAGGTAGGGTGTAGAGACAACCATGAGGTTTGCTTAGAAGAAGTCACCAATGAAAGAGTGCATAATAGCTCACTGATGGAGTGCAAGAGCGTCGAAGATGAACGGGGCTAAGCGATCTGCCGAAGCTGTGGGATGTCAAAATGCATCGGTGGGGAGAGCGTTCCGCCTTAGAGGGAAGCACCCGTGCAAGCAGGTGTGGATGAAGCGGAAGCGAGAGTATCGGCGTGAGTAACACAAACATGATGGGTTTTTGGTATTACAAACAAACTTAGACTTTTAAGGGAGCATGCAACCTAAAACATGATCTGTGTTTTCACAATTGAATGTATAACTATGAACATAAAAAGAATCCTAATATTCTAGTAAATAATTAAAATTACTACAGAAGAAATAGAATTACATACCTTTTAGTTGTTATAGTAAACAACTAAAATTTTTCCTTCAGATCTCTTGGAAGCAAGCACCACAAATGTCGTGCCTCTAATGGAATCGCACCCAACGATTCAAAAATTTAACTGAGTATGGATGAACTATCAAAGAGTTCTTCCAAGAGGAGAAAGAAGGAGGCTAATACTCAAGCCAAGAGGTTGTTAATTAGACTGAATCCCTAAGGCTCTATTTATAGCCTTGGATAGCCTCCAGTTTTCTTATCCCACCAATGTGGGACTAATTTCCAAAGGAAATTTTGTTCTCCTTTTAGTTATACTTATTTTTGAATCTCGAGGGCAACCCAAAAGGACTATGCTGCTATCAATTATAGTTATTACTTAGACACCTAATCCAACAGTCTCCCACTTGGATAAGTCTAATAACTTCCTAATTGATCAGCAAATTGTAGCTTCCAAAAGCCATTGTCGAACTCTGACCTAGTCAGTTTCGTGTCCTAAGATAAGAGATCATATAATCCTTCGTTCTACAAGATATCATTTGAACATGAGACATGGAACATAATCAATCTCTTTGTCCAGTATTTTGTTTCCCGATTTCTGATTTGTAATGACATAGAACTACTAAATGAACACATCAATTTAGTCCTGGTCGGGCCCGACACTATATGTCAACTTCAAATCACCGAGGGGCCCAAAGATATCGCTTTTCCCGTTTAGGACAAAAGGAACGAATAAACTTTGACCTATATGCTTGCACCATTTACTCATCAAATCATGCACAACAATGCGTTTTATAACATCAAGTTACTGATGCGTTTACACATTATCAACGCACAACTGACTTGTAAACCACAACTCATATATCTCCATTTAAAGATTATAAGATATTATCGTCTCAGAATTACTCGTGATAAATTCCATGAAGTAATTCTCTGAGCGTGGGTTAATCCAATACTTAAATCTCTATTTCAAAGTACTCACGAACATTGCAGCAATACCATTGCTATGTCTAAAACTCTTTAGACAATCCACAACTCCATTCATGACAGTCTTTATTCACTACTTACTTCCAAAAGTATGATCGACTGTGGAATTCGAACAATCAAATTATTCGGGAAGTAAAAACATGCAAAAATGAAACACAATAATAAACAATTGACAAAAGGTAGTAAACAAACTCATAAATAATTCTCTATTATTAATCACCAAAAGTCAATCACATTTACTTTGTTATAAGTTTCAAACTAACTATCTAACTGCTAAAACCAACATCATCTCTCAGACCAATGCTCCTAGCATGCTGATTGTGTTTAACCCTACTCAGACCCTTTGTGAGTGGATCTGCAGGATTATCTTCAGATGAAACTCTCCTCACTACAACGAGACCTTCTTCTATCTTGTGTCTGATAAAATGGTATTTTCTGTCAATATGTCTAGATCTGCCATGATCTCTTGGTTCTTTTGTTAATGCAACCGCTCCTTCATTATCACAGAAAATATCCATTGGCTCCTTAATGGTTGGCACAACTCCAAGATCTTCGATGAAGTTTTTCAACCAAATTGCCTCCTTTGATGCTTCGCTTACCGCTATGTACTCTGATTCACAAGTAGAATCAGCCACTGTGTCTTGCTTGGAACTTTTCCAAGTAACTGCTCCTCCGTTTAAGGTAAAGACCCAGCCAGATTGGGAACGGAAGTTGTCTCTATCTGTTTGAAAGCTGGCGTCACTATACCCAGTTACTCTCAATGTATCACAGCCACCAAGTACTAGGACCCAGTCCTTAGTCCTTCGCAGATACTTGAGAATATTTTTAACCGCTACCCAATGAGCTTTACCTGGATTTCCCTGATAACGACTGACCATGCTCAAAGCAAAGGACACATCAGGACGAGTACATGTCATAGCATACATGATAGAACCAACAGCAGAAGCATACGGAATTCTACTCATTTCTGCTATCTCTTCATCTGTACTCGGACTTTGAGTCTTACTCATTTTGGTATTACTCTGGATGGGCAGTTCTCCTTTCTTGGAATTCTCCATACAGAAACGTTTCAGTACTTTATCCAAGTAGGTACTCTGATTAAGTCCAATTAGTCTTTTTACTCCTGTCCCTTAAAATTCTTATTCCTAGAATGTAGGCAGCCTCTCCTAGATCCTTCATAGCGAAACACTTTCCAAGCCAAGACTTAACATCTTGCAAGGTTGGAATGTCATTTCCTATAAGAAGTATGTCATCAACATACAATACCAGGAAGGTGACTATGCTCCCACTAGCATTGACATATACACAGGACTCATCCTCACTTCTAGAGAAACCAAACTCTTTGACTTTCTCATCGAAGCAAAGATTCCATCTGCGAGACGCTTGTTTTAATCCATAGATGGATTTCTCAAGCTTGCATACTCCATTGGGAAACTTTGCATCCACAAAACCTTCTGGCTGACTCATGTAAACATCCTCAGCCAACTTTCCGTTTAGGAAGGCAGTTTTGACATCCATCTGCCAAATTTCATAGTCATGAAACGCAGCTATGGCTAGCATTATCCTAATGGATTTTATCTTAGCCACTGGTGAGAAGGTCTCATCATAGTCAATCCCTGGGGTTTGAGTAAAGCCTTTCGCCACCAGTCGTGCTTTGAATGTGCTTACATTACCATCCATGTCGATCTTCTTCTTGAAGATCCATTTACAACCAACTGTCTTCCGACCAGGTTGTTGATCAACCAAGTTCCAAACTTGGTTGTCATACATAGACTTGATCTCGCTGTCCATTGCCTCTTTCCATTTGGTTGCCTCAGGGCCTGCCATGGCTTCCTTGTAGTTCGTCGGCTCATCCAAATTTACCAGTGTATTGTCACTGATAAACGTGTCTCCATTTGCAGTTATATGGCAACCATAGAACTCAGTTGGCTTGCCAACTCTACTAGAACGCCTAAGAGGTAATGAAGTGTCAATGGGTTCAACTGGAATCTCTTCCTCTGGTTGAACCATAGTGGTTTCAAAGGTTCCTTCATCTGCTGGCTCTTGAATTTCTTCAAGGTCAACGGCGCTCCCACTGTCCTCTTTGCATATGAGCTCTCTCTCTCGAAAGACTCCTCTCCGTGCTACAAAGACCACGTTCTCACTAGGTCTGTAGAACAAATATCCAAATGACTTCTTCTGTGGATAGCCGATGAAAACACATCGCTCACTACGAGGTTCAAGCTTGTCGTGAGTTTCTCGTCTAACGAAAACTTCACAACCCCAAACCTTAATATGTGCTAACGAGGGAACTTTTCCTGTCCACATTTCGTGAGGTGTTTTGGCAACCTTCTTTGTTGGAACAAGATTAAGAATGTGGGCGGCAGTTTCTAAGGCATACCCCCAGAATGATATTGGAAGTGAAGCTCGACTCATCATGGAACGCACCATGTCTAACAAGGTTCGATTGCGTCTCTCAGCCACACCATTAAGTTGTGGTGTCCTAGGAGGCGTCAATTGTGAAACTATTCCACATTCCTTGAGATAGTCATGGAACTCGATACTAAGATACTCTCCGCCTCTATCTGATCGGAGCATCTTTATCTTCCTGCCTAATTGATTCTCGACTTCTTGTTTAAACTCTTTGAACTTTTCAAAGGTTTCAGACTTATGCTTTATTAAGTAGATATAACCATATCTGCTATAATCATCAGTAAAAGTCACATAGAATCGATTAGCATCCCTTGTGGCTGATCTGAAGGGTCCACACACGTCTGTGTGTATGAGATCCAACAAACCTTCACCTCTTTCACAAAATCCAGTGAAAGGTGATTTTGTCATCTTACCCAAAAGACAAGATTCGCATGTATCATCTAACCTTAGGTCAAATGATTCCAACACCCCATCCTTTTGGAGTTGAGCCATGCGTTTTTGTTAATGTGTCCAAGACGGTAATGCCACAAGCACGCTTTGTCTACACCATTAGACGAATCAATTTGAAATACACTATTACCTAAGTTGTCTACACACATCACAGTTTCATACACACCATCACAAGGTAAAGCTTCAAAATAAAAATTGCCATTTTTATAAGCAGAAATAGAACCATTCTTATCATTAAAAGAATATCTAAAACCTTGTTTGAACAATGCATGAAAAGAGATAATGTTTCGTGTCATTTCTGACGAGTAGCAACAATTCAATAAATCTAAATTAACACCATTATTAAGCACTAGACTATAAACTCCAATCTTGGTGACAGGTGAAGATCGCCTATTCCCCATGATCAAGTTCATTCTACCATGCTCCACATCCTCACTTTTTCTTAGTCCCTCCAATACAGAGCAAATGTGAAACCCACATCCTGTATCAAGGACCCAAGAATCAGAAGATGTTGCGTTAATAGACGAAATAGTGTATATACCTGCAGTAGATGGTTTTACTTTCCCATCTTTTAAATCTTGCAGATACTTTGGGCAGCTTCGTTTCCAATGTCCTTTGTCGTTGCAATAGAAGCAAGTGGCCTCTTTAGGATCAGAGACAGGGGTAATATCAGAACTGGTTTTTACATGAGACTTTCCCTTCCAGTTTTGCTTGGGAGGACCTTTCCTCTTTTTCCCCTTTCCTTGCCCAATGGCCAGAACGGTAGTATTAGCAGGAGTGGGGGCATCACTCTTTCCCTTCATCCCAGTTTCAGCTGTCCTCAGGAGGTTGTGCAATTGAGCCAATGTGGTCTCATTGTTGTTCAAATGATAGGTCAAGATGAACTGATCATAACAACTTGGTAATGAGTTCAAGACTATGTCAATAGCCAACTCATCATCAATATGCACATTTAGCCTCACAAGGCGTTCCACGTATCGCTGCATCCTTTGCACGTGGCCGCTGACAGACTCTCCGTCCTTCATCTTGCTTGCTATGAGGGACTTTACTATCTCGTACTTTTCCTGACGAGCTCGCTTATGGTACTTTTCCATAAGGTCTTTGTTCATCTCGTACGGCCAGTAATCCTCATAGAATTTTTGCAGTTCAGGACTCATGGTAGCAACCATGATGCAAGCAACTTTTGTTGCATCCGTGTAGTGCTTCTTATAAGCAGCTAATTCTTCAGGAGTGGCCTTCTCTTCGTCAATTTCAACAAGTTCTTTGTCAAGGACATACTCCTTGTCCTCGAAACGAAGAGCCATTTTGATGTTGCGAATCCAGTCATTATAGTTGGTGCCATCTAATGTCACCTTTGAGCAGATGTTCAACAAAGAAAAGTTGTGATTGGAGGAGGAGGAACCAGAAGCATCGTTAGGGGCAGACATTTCTTTTAGTTGTTAGAAAAAAATAACCCTTAATATAACAACTCAAAATTGAAATATCGAGGCTAGGATCCAACTATGAAATTCACAACTTAGAAAAGGGATGCCGTAATCTAATTGCAAATTTCATACAGGTAAGTCTTTTGAGACTCATTGAAACTATTCAATGACATGTTTAATCTCAGATTATGCTCTTCCATTTGTGACTGGGATACCGAGGATCACAAACAAGATGTGAATAACCATGCAAATGTGCTTGGTAACTTTCATGTCATTTATCATCTCAATTGATGTGCTGGTAAACCACACACGCTCCATCAACAATAACAATTTATAAGATACCCATTACTGCTCTTTATTAGTCCCTATTAGTGTGCTGGTTAACCACACACGCTCCACTAATGACTTATAAGGTGTAATGTGCAATTTCATGGGTTAACATACAATTTCACATTTTTTTTTTTTTAAAGTAACTAAGATTGGGAATAAAATTTAGTTACCTTTTATTATCATTATACCTTTAATGAGAATCAATGTATATATGGTAAATAAAATTTAGTTACCTTTTATTATCATTATACCTTTAATGAGAATCAATATATATATGGTAAATAAAATTTAGTTACCTTTTATTCTCATTATACCTTTAATGAGAATCAATATATATATGGTAAATAAAATTTAGTTACCTTTTATCAATTCAACAATTATAGCAAATTCAATTGAAAACAAACCTGCTCTGATACCACTGATGGGTTTTTGGTATTACAAACAAACTTAGACTTTTAAGGGAGCATGCAACCTAAAACATGATCTGTGTTTTCACAATTGAATGTATAACTATGAACATAAAAAGAATCCTAATATTCTAGTAAATAATTAAAATTACTACAGAAGAAAATAGAATTACATACCTTTTAGTTGTTATAGTAAACAACTAAAATTTTCCCTTCAGATCTCTTGGAAGCAAGCACCACAAATGTCGTGCCTCTAATGGAATCGCACCCAACGATTCAAAATTTAACTGAGTATGGATGAACTATCAAAGAGTTCTTCCAAGAGGAGAAAGAAGGAGGCTAATACTCAAGCCAAGAGGTTGTTAATTAGACTGAATCCCTAAGGCTCTATTTATAGCCTTGGATAGCCTCCAGTTTTCTTATCCCACCAATGTGGGACTAATTTCCCAAAGGAAATTTTGTTCTCCTTTTAGTTATACTTATTTTTGAATCTCGAGGGCAACCCAAAAGGACTATGCTGCTATCAATTATAGTTATTACTTAGACACCTAATCCAACAAAACATTGGTGAGAATCCAATGCCCCAAATAACATAAGGGTTGCTCCATAAGGTTCATCTACTGAGGGTGAGTCAGGCCTAAGATCAGGCCGAAAAGCGTAGTTGAAGGACAACAGGTGAATATTCTTGAACTAACCCTTGTTGGTCCCAAGGGACGGAGGAGGATAGGTTAGCCGAAAGATTGTTATCGGTTCAAGGAGGCAAGGTGACTTGCTTTTTTCTTGGTAAGAAGGGGTAGAGAGAATTCCCGGAGCCAATGTGTACCAGAGCTACATGCTGAAGTGACCCATGCCATACTCCTAGGAAAAGCTCGAACAACCTTCAAAAAAAGGGTACCTGTACTTGAAATCAATACAGGTGGATAGGTAGAGAATACCTAGGGGTGTGAGACAACTCTCTCTAAGAACTCAGCAAAATAGCCCTGTAACTTCTGGAGAAAGGGTGCCTCCTCATAAAGGGGGTTGCAATGACCAGGTCCGGGCGACTGTTTACTAAAAACACAGGTCTCCGCAAAGTCGTAAGACCATGTATAAGGGCTGACGCCAGTCCAGTGCTGGAAGGTTAAGGAAGTTAGTGACCTGATTACAGGAAGTCGGCGACCGAAGCCCCCTTGAATGACGACCGTAACTATAACGGTCCTAAGGTAGCGAAATTCCTTGTCAGGTAAGTTTCGACCCACACGAAAGTTGTAATGATCTGGGCACTGTCTTGGAGAAAGGCTTGGTATGTGAAGATGTGGACTACCTGCATATGGGTAGAAAGACCCTATGAAGCTTTCCTGTTCCCTGGGATTGGCTTTGGGCCTTTCTTGCGCAGCTTAGGTGGAAGGCGAAGAAGACCTCCTTCAGGGGGGCCAAGCCATTTGTGAGATACCACTCTGGAAGAGTTATAATTCTAACCTTGTGTCAGGACCTATGGGCCAAGAGACAGTCTTAGATAGACAATTTTTATGGGGCGTAAGCCTTCCAAAAGGTAACAGACGCGTGCAAAGGTTTCATCGGGCCGAATGGAGATTGGCCCTCAAGTGCAAAGGCATAAGGGAGCTTGACTGCAAGACCCACCCGTCGAGCAGGGACGAAAGTCAGCCTTAGTGAACTGATAGTACCGAGTGGAAGGGCCGTCGCTCAACGGATAAAAGTTACTCTATGGATAACAAGCTGATCTTCCCCAAGAGTTCACATTGACGGGATGGTTTGGCACGTCAATGTCGGCTCTTCGCCACTTGGGGCTGTAGCATGTTCCAAGGGTTGGGTTGTTCGCTCATTAAAGTAGTACGTGAGCTAGGTTCAAAACGTCGTGAGACAGTTCGATCCACATTCAGTGCGGGCGTTAGAGCATTAAGAGGACCCTTCCCTAGTATGAGAGGACTGGGAAGGACGCACCTCTGGTGTACCAGTTATCGTGCCCATGGTAAAATTTAGGTTGCCAAGTGCAGAGCGGATAACTGCCGAAAATATCTAAGTAACAAGTCCCCCCGAAGATGAGGGCTCTCCTATTCGGACTTCCCCAAAGCCGCTGATAGCACAGCCGAGACAACGACGATTCCCTTCCCTTACAGTATCAAATTCTTTTTACCCAAAAAACTAGAATATAAAAATTTCGTGGAATTCTAGTTTTTACATAATTATATTTATTTCTGATCTGATATCTCTCATTCTAAAACCAAAACCAAATGAAATTAAAGGAAAGATTCAATGTTTACAAAAATAAAGAAAGGATAAAGTGCACCAAAATACCCGTACTTTGTGGCTTCTTTCAAGAAAATACCACGTACATATTTCCCCCGAATATATCTCCTATTTTTTTTACTTTATACCTAATTGACGTTAATATTTTATGTGCAAAGACGGTTATACCCTGGGGATATTTACATCTCCTGATGTGGCTGTGGGGTGAAAAAAGCTTGTAAAAAGTAAAAAGAGAGATTTTTTAGGAAGTGATTTAAGGGAGGAGAATTTGAGAAATTTTTCTCAAATTAGGGTTTCAGAGAATCAATTGAAGTGGTTAGGACTTGGATCGGGGCCGTGGGACATCATAGACATTGAAATGCCATGATCATCTAGCTTTACTGCTACGAAACGATGGGAAAATGGCAAACGAGAGAGTAAAGGGATAGATTCAGCTAATTTACAAGTAAGTCAACAGATCTACTCTAGTGTTACAAATATTTTACTTCATTGGTCTAAAATTGAGTGTTATGTCCTAAAAGTCTCATTTTTCCTTTTTAAATTTTCCAATACATTTTGGAAAGATTCTCCAATTTGTTGCAGTACCATGTGTCACTGTCTTCATTGTCTTCATGTTTAGTCAATTATATATAGGATATTGTGGTTAATCAACAACAATAATATATATGTGGTTTTTCAGTGGTCTCTTGTGTTGTTTAAACATGCATCGAAATTTGAAAGTAGTTAATTAGTCCCTAATCACCTGAGAATTTTATTACTAGATAGTGTCCCCTTGATCCCAGTTAGAGGGAAACATCTATTAATAAATTTATTTTATTAGTAAGCTATAAGAATATTAGTTAATAGTTAGCTATTTTTGGCAATAAAATGTAATGAATATTCTTTAAAATACACCATAAAAAAATTACCAAAGAAGAGCACTTAAGTTGTTAATAACTTGTTCATAGTATAATGAAAGAAAGAAAGTTCACATATTGGAGAGAAAGATAATTACTACAATGAATCACACAAATGAATCACACACTCAGTAAAACTGTTCTCATGCTAGTATGCTGTTATACACTTTGATATCAAATCGTATGTTATTATGCTATTTACACTTTGAATACAATTTTTTCATGCTAGTTTGGTACTTCGACTATATTTTTAATTGTATTCTCATCTGATAAATATAGGGCTTGATAGAACCAATTAAGCAAGTCATTTCAAATGCCAATCATAGATTTTGTGTTAAGTACTTGCATGATAATTTCAAAAAAGAACATAAAGCATTTATTCTTAAGAAGAAAGTTTGGAATATAGCCAATACCTATGTGAAAAGTGATTACAAAGCAACTTGTAAAGAGTTGGTAAACTCAGTCCAGGTAGCTTACTATGGTAGAAGAATGTCCCCAAAGAAATTCGAACTAAGAGCCATTTTACAGACTCTGTTTTATGCGATTTGCTATATAACAACATATCTGAGACCTTTAACAATTTCTGTTTAGAGGCTACAGATAAACCCATCATCACTTGTTTAGAAATGTTGCGGAGGAAGCAAATGATCATAATTGAAAAGAAAAGAAAATTTATACAAAAAGTGCAAGACTTCAATTTGCCCTAAAATTATGGAGAAGTTGAGGAAGAGATGTGCTAAACCTAGAAAGATGACAACCTATTATGCTGGAGATAGTCACATGAGGTCAGGGAGAAGCTTGGGTCATATACACTAGTTCTTAACAAAGGAACATGTGATTGCAAAATTTGGAATATGTTTGGGATCCCATGCGTGCAACATGTGCTGCAATTCAAGTAAATCACAGCAAGGTGGAGAATTATGTGCATGGTTATTATAGCAAGGAAGCAACATGGTCAGGAGCATATTCTGAGATGATATACCCCATTTCAGATAGCATATTTTAGCCCAATACCACATATATTGGGTTATTGCCTCTAGAATACACCAATCAACCAGTATACACATGTTATTAGCTACCTTATTCTCTTGTATTCTATTTTATTATCTTATATACTCTAATATATACTGCAATTTAATGTTTTTTTCTTGCAGGGAGAAGAAGAAACAGATCAGAGCATATAATGAACCTAGGTGCAGTAGCAAAGTATCTAGGAGGCGGTTATTAATTATGACATGCTCTAATTGTCAAGAGACTGGACATAATGCAAGGACTTGCAAAAACCCTCATAAAGAGAAAGTGGCCACTAAGAGAATCAGAGGGAGAGGAAGGCCGCCAAATAACATAGAAATTGAAGAAGAGGAAGAACGAGAGCAGGAGAGAGATCATTTTTCTTTTGATTTAAGCTCGGTTATTAGTCCTTCAGTGCACTAGCCAACCATCCACATGCATTCTCTTCTCCACAAACAAATCAAACATCTAATCTGGTAAATTATTTTAAGCCATCTATTTTAAGTCTAATTTATATCTATCACATATTATTCTAAGCCATCTACTTTAAGCCATATCTTCTGTTTAATTTAAGTTGGATGCTCACTATAATCACCACATAGTATATGTACTCACTGTTATTGGAGGAAGATAGCTAAAAGATGAGATTTGAAAACCACATTAGGATGAGGTAGGTAGCACTCCTCTTTAGGGAGCATTAATAGCTAAGTACACATGTATCATATATACATGGATTAATATATAAATTACAAGTTTGAAACATATATCACATTTACATACATATACATAGATTAATAACTATGTACATTTACATGCATATACATAGATTAATAACTATGTACACATGTATCAAATATACATAGAATAGTATATAAATTACAAGTTTAAAACAAGTATCACATACACATACATGTACATAGATTAAAAGCTAGGTACACATGTATCACATATACATTGGTACACATGTATCACATACACATACATATGCACGTTTGAAACATCTATCTTTTTAAAATTACAAGTCAAATGTTTTTCATCTAAGAATCAGGTAGTTGCAAAAGAAAAAGTCTTGTAAAAAATTTGTATGACTTCATCCAATGAAAAAATACATTTGTTTAAGCTACTAAAAACTTAATAAACTTAATTACATTTGTTTAATCTACTTTAAGCCATCTCTTCTGTTAAATTTAAGTTTTCTAGAATCCAATTCTCCTCAAAAGGTACCTTTTGGCGAGAATTGGATTCTAACATGATATCAGAGCCGGGATCTCTCTGTTCTGACTGAGTATGGGCCCTCCACCTTGTAGAAAGCTCCACGGTTGCTCCACGTGGGGGTACCGTGGCCGGGGTCCTGTAGTTAAGCCCCCCTGAAACTACGGGCGGGTGTTAGGAGATAGTCCCACACAGGTTGTGTGAAGGGAGATTTAGTTATTTATATTAGAGTTGTGGCATCTCTCTAATAAGGTACCTTTTAGGGAGAATTGAATTCTAACAAAGTTGACTGCTCACAATATTCATACATGAGTATATGTACTCACCATTATCACATTTGGCTATATGTAGTCACTGTTAGTGCTATTGATTATATCTTTTCACATAAGAATTACGTACAATAAATATCTCAATTAGCATCCAACTATGCCTTTCAACCATGCTCCAACAAGTCAAAGAGCCTCAAGAGAACATGTACAAGGACACAGTACAAGAATCGCCAGAGGGAGAAGGCATTTTGCAGCTAAAGCACACCACGGAAGAGGTGCTAGTCAAAACATTTAAACTACACCAAATCAAAGAAGAGGAGGAACAAATCATAGCAGAGGGAACTTGGTGAGAAAAGGAGGTACAAGGGAAATGGGATATGGACCTACACAGCCATGGAGAGCTCTTGGGTCTAATTTGGTCACTACTATTGGAGGTGGAACCTACAGTATTGCAGGGGCTTCAATTTCAAGTAATAGAGTTCAAAGCAAAGTATATCACACTTTAATTACTTCAATTTTCTTATGTCATTGTGAAAATTTTCTCATTTTGCTATTTTAAATTGGTATATGCTAACTTAAATTCATTAGAGTTTACTTTTTGAGAATAAGGCCAACTGAGGATTCTATATATTGTTAAATACTAGTATAAAACAGAGAATGCTTCAAGTGTACTTAAACTAATACTAAATTATTTAATGATGAGCAGCTAGGTGGCAATCATGTATTTAACACTTCTCAAGTATCAAATATCAGCTTAATGTCAGGTGTTCAGGGCTTTCTAGGGCTTGGTAAAGTACAGTGATTTGCAAAATTATGTGCATGTTTGAACTCTTATTCGCTTATATAAAATTGTACTATCAGAATCATGCTAGAAGAGGACAAAGACTAACCCATGTAAATTTGGTTACTTTTTTCTCGTAGCTTATGAGTGAGAAAGCAGATGCAAAGAATCATCAAAGAAATAATGACAACATCATTGATACACACCAATCACAAGCACCTACTGCTGGCATTGAGTAGAAATGAAGGGATCTACTTTATTTTGGAAATTTTTGGGGGGGAAACACTGTGAATTGGGAAGTTTAAATTACAAACTTGAATTTTGTAATGGAAAACCTGTATTGAAGTTGAAGGCAAGGAAAAAATGTTGTATGAACGTATGGAAAACTCGTGTATCAGAAAATTTGTAAAGGTATGGAAACTTGTATCAAGCTTTTAGGTTATGTATGGGATATGTTTCTGAATTATATCAAACTATGTATCAACTTTCAGTTAAGTTTTTATATGTGAAAGCTTTATATATTTGACAAATTTATGTATGTGATTTCTACTGTGATTTTGACTCTCTCTTTTCTCAATTATACGTGACAAGTGATAGGTTTATATATGTTCTCAATTCTATTTTATATTAGATGTGATTTGGTCCTACAAGTTTATATATTATTGTCATTTTCATCTGGTCTCCTAAGTTAAGGATTTTGAGTTTGAAATGAAACATGTGCTGAGAACTTTCTAATGTTTATTAAGGAAGGATTTTGATTTGGTCCTCTAAGTTAAGGATTTTGACTTTAATCAGTAATTAGAGTTTCTAATGATACTTGTTATTTTTTATTGATTTGCAAAGGAGAAAACTTATAAAAATTATTGTAGAAAATTACAAGTAATTAAATAAGAAAATTACAAGAATCTTCTATTGAGATTTCTGGGAAAGTGTGCCGGTGGAAGTCTGGTCAGTGTGCGACCACTTTGTTCTATTGACGATGTGAGCGATCGATCTTCGAATACTACTGCTTGGGAATTCCTTATCGTCTGGTTCCGAAGATTCCTTGAGAGAGGAAGATCTTAGGGCATTAACACCCTAAATTTATCCTTGTAAATTTAGAGAAGTGATTCTCTAAATTCTTGGAATTTCTTCGAGACGCTGAGCCTAGCCTACTAGTGGCCTATTTATAGGCACAAATAAAGAGTTATGATCCCCTTGATTGTCTCTTCTTAATCAGAGATCATGGGTGTAACTACCCACTAACCCCCCCGGCTAACTTAGTTGGGTGGTTACCTTAAATCCAGTAGAGGCGAGGCTAGCCTGTTCAGGCGAGGCTGCCAGTAGAGGCGAGGCTAGATAAAGCTTCAGGTGAAGCTATAAGTTAGCCTTCAGCGGAGCTAAGCCAAGCTTTAAGTGAAGCTATCATGAAAGCTTCAGGGAAAGCTATCATAGAGCTTCAGGCGAAGCTATCAATTGGCTCTTTAAAATAGAGCGTGCTATGCTTCGAGGTGAAGCTAGCAAGATTAGCTACAGGCGAACCTGGGAGTCAGCTCACCGCGGAGCAGTGTAAAGTTTCATGCCAAGCTAGAACCCTTAGCCTTTTAGCGAGGCTATAAAGCTTCAATAGAAGCTAGCCCCTTTAGGATCACACGAGGCCAAGTGTTGAGCTGACTTAGCCTCAAAGGCCTGCTTAGGCCTCTTCAAAGTCAACACTTGGCCTACTGTTTGCTTCACTGGATCGGTAGGGTCCAAGTCACTACTTTATTCCTCGGGGATGGGCAGAAACTGGTCGTCAGCTTGTCTGCGACTCGTCTTTTGTAAATGTTGACAAGTTAGTTCAGACCGGTGGAAGTGTTGTCTGGAAGTTTATTTTTTTAGATTGTCAACAAAACCCCTTCAAAGTTTTAAAAATCTGTGATGGATTGGTACGGATTTCAAAATACTTAGAACTCACAACCGAAATTATTCAGTGGTTAGGAACATAATAAAATCAGTTTAATGTAAAAGAATCCACTAGGAATAAAAGAGAGTAGATTTAGGAATCCGTCTGTTCAGAGAAAATGTGGACATGACAGGCTAGGTATCACCAGAAAGAGGGTTACTGTTCAGAGGTGATAAACTGGACATAACAGTAAGAAGAATCCCTACCAGACTGGAAAGTTAGATCTGGGTATCCATCAGTTCAGAGGTGATGAACTGGATATAACTAATTAGAAATTATCAAACTCGAAGTGTTAACTATTCAGAGGTGACGAACTGGACACAACAGTAAACGAAATGGTGAACTCGGTTTTAGGAATCCGTCTATTCAGAGGTGATGAACTGGACATGATAGACTAAGGCACATTAAACTCTGAATCTGCTGCCAGAGGTACTCATATTAACTAAGCAATTAGCCCACTGGGGACTGCAAAGATGAATCAGATCTGGGCACCCGTCAGTTCAGAGGTAATTTGGACATGACCAACTAAGAGACACCAAGCTCACAATCTGCTATTCAAAGGTCATATGTTAACTTGACAGCTAGTTCACTGGGACTGCAAGAGTAAGATCTGAAATCCGTCAGTTCAGAGGTGACGAACTGGACATAACTGGTTAGGAATTTTTAGACTCGAAATTTTGTCATCCAGAGGTGACGGACTAGACATGACAACAAAAGAGAAGTCCACACTAGACTGGAGGATGAGACTTGGCTATCTGTCAGTTCAGAGGTGATTGACTGGACATGACCGATTGAGAAGCCACTAAGCTCAGAGCCTTACCTTTCAGAGATGATAAACTAGACATGACGGTAAAAAAAGAAGTCTCTACCGGACTGGGAGATGAGGCTTGGTTATATGTCAGTTCAGAGGTGATAAACTGGACATAACCGATTGAGAAGCCAACAAGCTCAAAATTCTGTCGTTCAGAGGTGACGAACTAGACATAACGACGAGAAGAATAGTCATTACTGAACTGAGAGAGGAGATCTGGGTACGTCAGTTCAGAGATAATTGATTGGACATGACCGACTAAGTCCAGAGCCCTTGTTGTTCAGATGTGACGAATTGAACATGACAACAAAAGAAATAATTCCGCTGGGGGGAATAGGACTTGATCATAAACTCTGTAGGGAAATTAGTGTTGCCTTGGAGAATTTTTTGGAAGAAATTATCAGAGTTATAATGTTAATGTGACAACCGAAGAGTCCACTAGGGACTGAAAAGGGTAATAATAGACTCCAAGAGAAATCTATTAGAAACTCGCTGGGGAGTTAGAAAATAAATCTCATAAGAGATTATAGAGAGTTTATCATTTTCTAAGATGTCAAAGGTAATCGTTAACGTGACATAAAGAACTCTATAGGGATTCGATAGGGAGATGATTTTTCTCTGAAAAGTTGTCAGGGGTAATCATTAACGTAACAACCAAATTCCTTGCTGGAAAATTAGAAAAAGATTTTGTCCGAAAAGAACATGAGAAATTTGCGGCCGGTGATTTTGAAATGACTTATCAGAGGTGTGATGTTAACTTGATAAGGATTCATTTACTGTTACAAGTGTTTGAACATAACAGCAATCTGAGTCGACATGTCATTCTATTGAAGAGAATGGCAAGTGGAGTTTGATCCGCTGGGGATATTAGCAAGATCCTTCAAGGGATATTCAAAAGGTTTTACTATTAGAGGTGTGAGCTTTGCACATAATAGTTCTGATCTGTGATTCATCTAATTGGGAAAATGAATACAAATTTTTGTGTTCCTACCATTTCATGGACGGAAATTAGTAGGGGACTTTGGTGGGAAAGGCGAATCAGGTCCCTTAGGATTTTTAGCAAATTCTCAGCTATCAACGAGTTTGGTTTGCCTTTACCAACTACCGTTTGAGTTGGGCTAGCCATGTTATTTTTCTCAGCATGATGAGTTGTCGAAGACTTTTCGTTGGGCTTAAAAGTCAACTTTTTCCTCTATCCTTAGCCGTTAGAGGCGTATGATCATTCTATTACATGAAGTGAATATTTATATATTCCACTGGTGGCCTCTAAAATCTCGCTGGGGATTAAAGGTTAAGTCTAAACTTCGTGGGGAATTTGTTGATAGATCGACATTCCTTATGGAGCGTCACCTTTTGTTTATCAAGAATCTAGTTCTCAGCTGATCTTCGTGTCTAGATATGGAGTACAAACTTCACAAAAAATTTATTGAGTAAGTTGAGATTCCTCATAGAGTTTCACTTTTATTTATCATAATCAAGACTCTAGTCACAACTGATCATCGAATCTGGATTGAATGTGGAAACACTAGAAAAGTTCCTATAAAGATGCACCATGAACCTTCTTCAATGAATTCGCTCATTCAAAATTGTCGTGAAGCCGAACTAATTTGTTGAAAGAAGAATGCAGAGATGGTTGAAATTGATTTCACCTAGGGAAAGGGACTCCTTGAGGAGATGAAACAGTCGGACGAGTCCGACTTGATGATCAGAGGTGTAATGTTAACATGATCATGTATAGTACTTCTTCGATCAGAGGTATAGTGTTAACGTGATCATGGATAGCACTTGTCATTGATTGGCATCAGGAGTGTAGCACCATTTGGATTCACTAGGCGATAAGCTCCACTCGAGTAGTCTGTCTCTACTACAACAGGTTGTCCCCATTTGGTTGGTGGAATGACATATTCCAACCCTCTGCGCATTTATCGATGTCGTTGGCTGTTAAATCTCATTGAGGGTATGATTGTACTGTCACAAGTATTATTTGCCAGACCGAGTGCCTGTTGGCTATCAAATAGCGGCTGAGACAGTTGTCTCCTCTTTAGAGCTGTTGAGAGGAGTTGCTAGTGCAGTGTCATCGGCTGCGAGAGATATTGCAAGACTTATCTTTAGCTTTGGACTGGCTTGAATCATATTGCTTTAGCCGTTGATGGGATAAGACCCATGGCTTTTGGAAGTAGAGTTGACTACTTCCATACTCCCTTTCAGGATATGGGTTAGGCAATGGCCCTTTTATGTTCTGACTTTAGAGCCAAAACACCCGCTTCAATTAGCGCTTGGATTTTGTCCTTAAAGACATTGCACCTGCAAGTAGAATGATGAATAATCTTATGGAAAAGACAATAGTTGGGATCATTCATTCATCCCACTTCGTCTGAGCGTTTAGTCTCTGGTAACTTGAGCTTGTTGTGCTTGTTGAGCAAGTGAAAGATTGTCATCACATGCTCATCCTTGAAAGAGTATTGTCTCAAATACTCTATTGTTCTGTCAGAGTTACTCTTCTTTAATCGAGTTTTTATACTTCCAATGCTGATGTATCGGAAGATTCAGCCGTGCCCTAGCTTTTGCTGTTGATTCCCCCCATGCTTTTGGGAGTGGGGGACTCAAACTTTTTAGCTGATTTCTCAGCTATCTCAGCTTGTTCAACAAGCTCCTTCCAAGTGTGGCTTTGACGGCTCCTATGCGAACTTTCACTTTGTCGAGAAAGTTATGCTTACATGTCTGAAGCAACATAGGAAAAGGCATGCCTGCAGGGCACATAAGAAAAAGGTTGCAGAACTTTTCCATGTAATCCCGTACAGATTCTCCTCCTTTCTGGACTGTCGAGAAGAGTTTGTCCATGGTCACCCTTGTATCATCTTCTTGAAATCGGGAGAGGAATTGGGTTCCAGGTCGAGCTATGTTTTGATGGAGTTCGTGGGGAGACTTCTGAATCAATCAAAGGCCATCCCCTTGAAGGTGCCAATGAACAGTCTGGCCTTGATAGCATCATTACCTACTACATTATCAGTTTGCGATCAAAAATAGTAAATATGCTGATTTGGCAAGCTCTTGCCATCATATGAGTGCAACGTTGGTGGCTTGAATTTTGGCTGATATGAGACTGATCCCATTTCAAGGGGTAAGGACAAACTGTCCCTTCTTTCTTCAGTTCATCTCTTTGAGCCAGGGATGCAACCTGAGCTTGGATGCCTTTGATAATCTTGGCATCGATTAAAGAGCTTTTCTTCGACTTCTCAATCTTAGGAGGTTCATTGTTGTTGTTCTCCTCTTCATTATGATTGCTACTGGTTGTGTCGTCATTGTTCCGGTTGGTTAAGAGCTGAGTCAACATGCGTTGTATGTTATCCAAGGTTTCTTGTTGGACCTTGAAAGTCTACTCCTGTGCTTCCATGTGACGACAGAGATCATCATCATTATTATTATCAGCCATGTTGGCTAATATGAACCCTGCATGCACTGAGCTAATGGTGGCGGGGGAAGCGTAGCCGCTGGCTTCTTCTTCATTATTAGACCATTATAAGTGGTGTCTCAGTAGAGGCAATGCTAGTCTGTTGAGGCGAGGCTACCCAATGGAGGCGAGGCCAGATAAAGCTTCAGGCAAAGTTAGATAAAGCTTCAGGCGAAATTATAAGTTAACCTTCAGTGGAGTTAAGCCAAGCTTCAGGTGAAGCTATCATAGAGCTTCAGGTAAAGCTATCAATTAGATCTTTAAATAGAGCTGTGCTATGCTTCGAGGTGAAACTAGCAAGATTAGTTTCAGGCGAAGCTAGGAGTCAGCTCACCGTGGAGCTGCGTCAAGCTTCATGCGAAGCTTGAAACTTAGCCTTTTAGCGAGGCTATAAAGCTTCAAGAGAAGTTAACCCCTTGGGCTCATGCGAGGTCACGTGTTGAGCTGCCTTAGCCTCATAGGCATGCTTAGGCCTCTTCAAAGGCAAGACTTGACCTACTTTCTGCTTCACTAGGTTGGTAGGGTTCAAATCACTGCTTTGTCCCTTGGGGATAAGCATAAACTGGTCGTCAATTTGTCTGCGACTCGTTTTTGTAAATGTCGATAAGTTAGACATTGTTCAGACCGGCTGAAGTGTTGTCTGGGAGTTTGTCTTTTAAGAGTGTCAACATCTGTGATTTTGACTTTGTTAAGGAAGGATTTTCTTTGGGAGAAAATTCTAAAGTTTGTTAAGCATTTTAAGGTTCTAATTTTACTTTAGTAAAAACTCTCAAGTCTCACGAAATCTCAACAGAATTTTGCTTTAAATTTCATTCAAAATATATTAAAGTTATGCAAACAAAAAAGACACCCCAAACTCCAGGGAACAACTGAATTTGGAGGAATTTGGAAGAGAAAATACAACATTACATAAAAACTTCATTAGCTTACATTGTAAGACTATGACCTCACATTAAAATTTCATCAAAACATATAAAACCAAAAGATTACAAGAACCCCTATTAATTTAGGAAAATTTTAAAGAAAAATTCAACTCTCTCAAGCTCTTTGTTTAGCTTCTCCATCTCAGCTCTCAATGCTGCATCTTTCACATAACTCAAACCATTTTTAATCATCTTAACTTCTTTCTTCTCATTGCTACAACCATCCATCAAATGTAAAATTACAAATTTAGATCTTTGGGTATGTGGGAGATCATTCCGTTCAAAAAACATTCATTTATCTTTCTTTAACCTTGGAGAACTCCAGAACCTTTGACTTGGGTTGCTCCTGCTTCAAGAGGTGCGTAGTAGGCAATTGACTCCACAATAGCACAACTTCACTTCTCTCCAATTGTCTCCTCCCATGAATCATCTTCAAGTTCAGGTAGCCTACCTGAATTTCTTGACACGAAATTCAATGAGAATATTGTAAATGAAACATGTGAGAGAGGGATTGAAAAGGGAAAGAGAGATTGAAAAGGCCTTAAAATTTTAGGGTTTAAGGAAAAAAATTAAGTATAAAGGCTTGGGTATTGATCTACTGAGGGGAAATAAATAAGGCCAGGTGAGGGTAGTTTGGTCTATTAATTAGCACGTGAAATGCACGTGTTGTACGGATTTAACGTCTCAATCATAGAAGGTATGAAGTTGCAAGGTTGTTAAAATTGGACATAGCATCATACTTCATAAAAATGTACGAGGTATTTCTTGAAAGGAACCACAAAGTAGGGGTATTTTTTTTTGTCAAATACAAGTAAAACAGAGTTGATACACTATAAGGAGGTAGGAGAAAGTTTTAAATTTGTGTTAAGGGAGGATGAACATCTAATAAAGGGCCACAGATATACAGTCAATTAGGATAAGGATTGAAATATTTAGAGATTTATATTTAATAGAATAAACAAAAAACAGAAGGGCAATTTTCAAAATAATATATATTTAAAAATAATTTGAAAAATCGACCCTCCCCAAAAAATATTTTCAAAAACTGACCTCTGATATGTCACATCGACGCTGGGGCGTTTCACCCTGCCAGATGGTGTCGCACGTTGGCAGTACAATTATATTCTTTGTTTGGATTGGTAACCCCAAACAAAAAAATTTAATTTTTTCAGTTTTCCCCTTTATCCGGGTTTGCCAACCCCGGACAAAGAGATTAATTTTTTTTGTAGTTATTTTCCTTTGTCTAGGATTGAAAACCCCGGACAAAGAAATTTAATTTAATTTTTATTTTTTCTTTTTGTCCAGGGTTGCCAGTTCCGAACAAAGAGAACTTGCAAAAAAAAAATATTCATTTCCCCCTCTTTCCTTTTACCCTCTCTCCTCCTCTAAGACATCCACCAGCTGGTTGAACCCGGGCACGACAACAGTGACAAGGCCGGCGACGACATCGGCAGCAGCGAGGAGGAGACGAGGGTGGTGGCGACAGCGAAGAGGGATGCTGCTGGGTTGCGACAACAAGAGGGCGGCAGCGACGACGAGGAGGCCAAGGAAGATAAGGAGGAGGAAGAGGCAGCAGCAACAATACCATGCAGCAGCCCTCTTCACTGTCATCGTCGCGACCCTTATCGTTGCCTTTGTGCCCGAATTTAACCAGTCAGTGGGTGCCTTAGAGGAGGAGAGAGAGAAGGTAAAAAATGAATATTATTTTTTAAAGTTTTCTTTGTCGGGGTTGCCAACCCGGATAAGAAAATGAAAAAAAATTAAATCTCTTTATCAGGTGTTGCCAATCCCGAACAAAGGAAAATAACTAAAAAAAAAAAAATCTCTTTGTCCCTGATTGGCAACCCCGGACAAATAAAAATAGTTCAGAAAAATCCAAGTATTCTTTTTCTGGGTTTGCTAACTACGGACAAAACAAAAAGCAAAAGGGAAATAAAATGGTTTTCTCTGGGGTTGGCAACCCGGACAAAGAACAGTTGGACAAAAAAAAATATATTCTTCGTTCGGGGTTGGACGAAGAAAAACCAACCTCCCGCCAGCGCAACACCATATTGCAGGGCGAAATGTTTTGCCGCCAGCATGGCGCCGACATGACGTGGCTTTTGAAAATATTTTTGAGGGAGGTTGAATTTTTAAAATATTTTTAGTGTATTATTTTGAAAAATTTGCCCAAACTGAAGTTGCTGAGAATAAGCAAGTCTCTCTGCGTTCCCTCCTCTTTCAAGCATCAAAGGAGTCTATCTCTCTGCAATTCCTCCATGACTTATTACTGTTCTGATTGGTCGAGTCTTCATTCAGAACTCGTTGATGAGATCATCCACCGTCTGATCGACCCCATCGATTTCATCTGCTTCGCATCAGTTTGCCGTTCATGGCGATCCCTTTCTCGAGCTCACCTCCGCCGCCAATGCCGTAGCCCTCACCGTAGATCCCAAATCCCTTGGATCCTCCTCCCTTCCAACCCCAACCCCTTCAACAAAAACTTGCCTTTTTACTGCCTCACCCGCGCCAAAATCTACCGCGTCCCCGCCGCCTCTGCCCGCCTCCTCTGCGTCGGATCCTCGTCGGGAGGCTTCCTCATCACCGCCGACGACACCGCCGCCGACCTCCACGTCACCAACCCCCTCACGGGGCCCACCTCCCCCTCCCGCCCACCGTCACCCTCCCTGGCGTCCTCGCCGCCACCCGCGAGGACCCCTTCTGCCCCGCTCGCGTCACGTCCTACGAGTTGGCCGCCGGTGCTGATGACGATGACGTCAGCACCTCCCATTCTGTCGGCCTCCAGTACATGCGGCAGAACTACTTCGCCAAGGCCATCATCACTTCCCATGGGCCCCATCGTCATCCTCTGCCGCCGCCGTCGTTCACGGTGAGCTGAGATCCCTCGCCTTCGCAAAGCCCGGGGACGCCTCTTGGACTCCCATTGACTGCCCCGCCGATGAAATAGAGGAAATCATCTTCCATAGGGGCCGCCGCCTCCATGTCATTACCGAGATGGGGATGTTCGTCTTCGACCTTGACCGCCCCTCCGACTGCCCCATCTTGATCGCCGACCCGCTCCCGCCGTTCGAAGAAGACGACGACGATAACAACGAAGAAGCCATGCCCACGCCCGCATCCAGATATCTGGCGGAATCGCTAGATGGTGATGATTTGTTCTTGGTAATAAAAATATATGAGGGCGAGGGTGAAATTACAACAGATTTTGTTGTCTTCAAGTTTGACGAGGACCAATCTGAATGGAATAAGATGGAGAGCTTGGGAGATGCCGCTCTCTTCTTAGGACAAAATTCTTTGTTTACCATCTGTGAGCCAGAGTCTGAATCTCCATTCCCAATGAAGAACTGTATCTACTTCCTTAATGATTCTGATGACGGCATAGGGGTGTTCAACATGGGAGATAGCTTCATCGCACGGTTGAAGCTCCGGCAAAACGTCAGGTGTCAGTCCCTTGTATGGTTCACACCCTCTTTGCTGTGACGACAGGTAAGTACATTGTTCGTTCTATGTCATGTATGATTCCTAATATTGGTTCACATTACATCCTCTTACATTTGTGTATTATTTGTAAAATAGATTAAATATTGCACATTGTTATTCATTCTCAATTTTTTAAAAAAAAGAAATTAACTTTTTGCTATGTTAAATGCCAACTATATATCCTGCCTCTGAATCCACACATGTACATACGTATCCATTGACATTCCATATCACAGACCAGACTCTGTTTTCATGTCCTGCTGTAACTATAAACCCAATCTATGCTTTGCAGGACATCTCAAATTTGGGATTCAGATGAATAGGGAATTTAATGTTAAATGAACATAGATCTGATGAGGGTCTTTTTTATAAGATTTATTAAGCCCAAAAGAGATTTATCCTTCACTAATTTTCTAGTCATCTTCTCTCCTATAGATGAAAATGTTTTTGGAAAAAAGACTCAAAATAAAGGTAAATTATCCCAAGCTACCCTTAATTGGTGAATGATCAATTCTGGTTTCTATGATAAGTTTTGAATGTTTTCTATACCATATCACACTTCTAAATTCGAACTTCAGGTTTAGCACATGTATAGTGCTTTTAGGTTTTTGTATAAAAAAAATGACTTTCATTTAATTGCGTGAACATTGAGATTGATGCTTGTTGCCTAGATGTGTGCATGTGCTATCACGTTTAAGCTTCTCTTGTATTTAGAAAGTCAGTTGATGCTATTGGTCTAGTTTCAGAGAAGTTATACATGCGATCAGAACATAATAGAGTGTGAAACAATGATAAAGGAAGAGAGAATATAAGGAGTTTTGGTGAGAAAAACGAAACATTATAGGAAAAAGGGTAGGGCTTAGAAAAGATAAGAGAGTGAGAAGGCACTTGGATGTATTGAGAAGGCACTTGGATGTATTTGTTTCTTAATGTTTGGAGAATGGTTTCAAATATCGTCCGAGTCTGATATATATCAGAAATGCTGTTTCGGGTTTTGAGAGGCCCAATACTATATTAATCCTGTAATATCGACTGATATCGGAGCCAATATTTCCGATATGACCGATATTGATGACCGATATTGCTGATAATAATATTAAAAACTATTGGTTAACACTAGGGTTCGAACGGGCCAGGCCGGGCCGGCCAACCGGTCCCGGCCCTGGCCGTGCCCCAAACCCGGGGCCGCCCCCAAACACGGGGCGTGCTCGGGTTTAGAAATCATGGCCCACGCCGGGCGCACGTGCCCAACGGCTAGTCTCAATTTTGGGGGAGGGAAAGTAATTTTTTTTTACAACCCCCCCAAACGGGATTATTGGCCCATAATATAGCCGTTGGGGGGTTGTGATTTTTTTTACAAACCCCGAACAGAAATATTGGCCAGAATTTTTTTTTTGCAAAATAAAATTACATTTTAACCACCCCTTCCCCTCTATAAATACCCACTCTTCCTCACTTCATTTCATCACCAAAAATCCTCTAAAAATCTCAAAAAAATCTCTTAAATTCTCAAGTGATCAAGCTCTCAAGTTCTCTCAAGTTCTCAAGTGATCAAGCTCTCTCAAGTACTCAAGCTCCCTCAAGTGCTCAAACTCTCTCAACCTCTCCTCAAGTGCAAGAGGTGATTTGAAGGATGTAAATATTATGGATCCTTGAATTAAATTTGAAGGATGTAAATATTTACTTGAAAATTTTTATGAAAAAAATGAATTATCCTGATTGTTCCTTAGTATGAACGATATTTACCATTTTTAAATAATATGTATGATTTTTATGATTCTCAATTTGAAAATAAACAATCATCCTAATCTGCATCTTCATTTAGGCTTAAAAGTTTTTTATTATCTGATTTATTATCTGCATCCAAACGATTAAGAAACTCACTCATTGAATGAGTTTCATTATTATTCTACTCGTGTTATAACTCCTGAGATTGATGCAGACTCAGGATTTGAATATTTTGATATTTTGGCTTGGTGAAAATCACAGGAATCAACATATCCTGTGTTTTTTATCATGACGCGTAATTTACAAACCCTCCTGCGCTATTTTAACCCCAAAATCTGCTTTTAGTACAACTGAATGAGTGCTGATCTATACAAGGAACCGCCTGGCGTTAGAAGCCATCGAGATGAGCTTCTGCGGTAAGGATTGGCTCGATGCGGAGACGAAAAGTTAGAATAAAACATTAGATGAAATCATTGAAGACTCTCCAGAAAATGAGTGTACAAATTAAGATCTTTTATATTATATCAATTTAAACTTCAATTTCAATCTACATATTACATTTATAATTTTATCTTTTTATCTATATTATTCATTTGTATTTGTATCAATTATCCAATCTATTAGATTATTATTAAAAAAAATTTACATTTGCATTTTACAACTTTTATCAATTTTGTTAAAAATTGTGTGATTTTTTAAAGAATTTTTTAGATTTTTGAATTTTAATTCAGTTTTTTAGAGGGGTTTTAAAAACCTGGCCCGATCAGGTCTGGCCCGGCTCAGCCGGCCGGGTCTCCGGGCCGTGCCTGAGTCCCCATTAGGGGGACCGAGTCGGGCCGGGTCGCTCGAATTTTGGGGGCGGCTCCGAGCTTGGCGCAGCCTGGGCCCCAACCCGTCGGGCCCAGAACGGCCCCGACCCGTCCCGTTTCACATCCCTAGTTGCAATGATACCAATATTGAGATTTTAAGTCATGGATTGGAGGGAATTTGTGGTTCATGCAATAGGCATGTCATATTTGCACCAATACTTTGGTAAAAGAGGTGCACTCATGTCTGATATATTTTAGTATCGATATTTGATGGATACTTACTAGATACTCGTATGACATATGTTAAGATGTATAATGTATCTTTGACATATCAAAGTCGTATAAGGGATTTAGCTGAGACTAAAAGATAAAATCTAATACACGCGTTATAGGTTTACAAATCCGTTTGGCTTGCAGATACTTTTATATAATTCATGCACTTTGTTAATGAAGAATTATTATAACTCTGCGAGGGTTTGAAACATTGTCTGAGTCGAAGATGACTAAGCCGACTCCTCTCTGACTTGGCGAGCGCCGCGACGATACTGAGACGCGAGTCGCTTTGGGCTTCGATTTTTCTCTGACTCGGACCCAACTCAGTCTCGACCTAGTCGAATCGGCCAAGTTTCGATATGACTGGGGATGACTTGGCCGATTCGGCCGAGTCGGGGCCGAGTCAGAGAAACATAAAAAGGGAAACAAAAAGAAGTAGGATCAGGGTCTATCGCTACTGCCACCGCCGTTCGCCCGCCCACCCGTCGCAGCCGGTCGCCCGCCTCCAGGTCAAGCCCAGATGCCTCTCCGATCTCTCTCTATCTCTCTTCCCTCCCTCCGATATCTTTCTGTCTCTCCCCTCTCTCCGATGTCTCTCTATCCTCTCCCTTCCATCTCTCAGCCGATCTCTCTCTCCCCCCTCTCATCCGACGTCATCTCTAGCCTACCGCCTCTAGCCCGCTGCTAACCGATTTGTTCCCTCGTCGTCGTCTCTGAGCGGAGGGAGGGAGGGAGGGAGAGGGAGAGGACAGAGAGATCAGAGGGAGGGAGGGGAGAGAGTCTCTCTCCCCCTCTGATCTCTATCTCTCTCCTCTCCTCTCACCCGATCTCTCTCCCTTTTATCTTTTCTTTTCCTTTTTTATTTCTTTATTTTTGGATTTTTCTCATATTCACCCCTCAAATTTTTTATATTTCTAAATTTACCCCCAAATCATCAGATTTTTCCAATTATCCCTCAAAACAAATTTGTTTTGGACATGTGAAACATGAATTTTAATGTCCACATTTTTTACGATTTATTGTGATTTTTTAGAATTTTTTGAGCTTCCTATGTAGCGTTTTGCGCGTATCGCCCGAGACTGATCCGAGTCACCACGATCGATCGATCTCAGTGCCCGCCGAGTCGGCGTCCGAAATCGCGACTTTGAACCATGAAATCTGCTGACTATAGATTTATATATATCCTTTTGAAATTCTTTTATATGTGTTTTCAACCATTTAGTGTTAACTAATGTAGAAATATAATTTTAATCTGTTGTATCCTATATCTTGATTATTTTCGGATTGTCATTTCTGTGTACCTGTATGGATCGTATTGTATCTGTAACAGTGCAACCCTCATCTGATGACAAGAATTTGAGGATATTATTTGAAGAGATTCTTGCTTTCTAGTTAATGTCTCTATCCCTCAAATCATAGGTTCGCGATTTGTAAAGTTTTTAGGTAAAGTAAAGGTAAATCATCCAAAAATGGCCACTCAATTGACGTTGTCATCAACTAGTGATGTTTTTAGAAATGTTTGTTTTGACGAATTGGGAGGTGAATCCGTAAGGATGTCCATTTGTGGGATGTAGTGATCTTATGTATGCCCATCCCTATTATTTGGGCATCAGGGACTCAACTACAGGATACAAATAAACTTATCTACCACTCTGATACTATCTTCAAATAAAGGTTGTAGTATATCGAACTGTGTTAACGTACATGCCAAATACAGATAGAAGATTAACTTATACTAATCTAGATCTCAGAGCATTCAAACGGAAAATTAAAATTGAAACTAGATTAACAGAAGCAACTGAACAACAAAGGGCCCCTTTTTATTAAAAAATTAACAAAGTACTGCCTCAAGTTTGTGTTCAAATTAATATTTACAATTGT
>JAVJIF010026349.1:0-81637 GCA_038442645.1 Agave tequilana
TATATGGATGTATGTGGGTTGGCCGTACACCAGGTCACATACCTAGATATATGGGTCATACAAGTAATAATAATAATAATGGATTCCAGTTATTGATTCCGGTTACACTTTGCTATGCTGTTATGATTTCCGATATGTATTCCCGTTTGATTGTTATATGATTTGCAACTCTGATTCTATACGCTTGGGTTTCTGTGGCATGAGATAATGGTATATAGATGAGTTTTCCTTGTTTGGATTATTCCTTCGATGTATTAGTCCTCATGGGACCGTGACTTAAGCGTATACAATCACTTTTGCTTATGATCAGCTTTACCTTGGATTTCCTATTTTATGTATTATGTTATACTTGTCTATACATTTCACTTGTGTTTCTAACCCTCCTGTCTTCTGTACTTGACTCTTGGACTCACCCTTGCTCGCCACCTGGCTTTTGCATCCTACTCGCCTGGGAGTTTCACTGACTCCCCTGGATTCTCATGTCCAGGTTATGGAGCCGGAGCGTGTGGATTCTCCCCTTCGCTGCTCAGAGTGGCGCAGCGGTAGCGTGGATCTCCAGCCGACCGTCCAGAGCCACATCCTTCCAGGCCCCTGTGTGCCTCTTGAGTTTCTTCTTAGCAAACTCGTGAGTGCCCTTTTTCTATTCATACTTGTACATTCCTTGTATACATGTATGTGGACACCCTTTTATACTGTTCATATATGTATATCTTTTGTATTCTCGCATTTTGCGCATACTAGTGATATGGATATTCATGTAATATTGTGATCACTTCTGATGATAACTGTGTAATTGTACTATTTGTGTTGGAATGTATAATGCACCATTTGCTTCCGTACTCTGATTCTTGTCTGTACTGATGCTTAGCGTATATACGGAGGGTAGTTCTGACCTACGTATATACGTTGCAGTGACGTCCCCGTATCGCCTGGATCGGGGCGTTACACCTTCACCGAGAATTTGACTTCACTCTTTGGTTATATGATGTGTGTAGTTTTAGAGTTTTGCAAATAGTTTTTATTTCACATTAGTTTTGCATTAGATTAGCTAGTCAACTATTCACCTCTCCTCTAGGTGACTACAAGTGGTATCAGAGCTTGTTGCTCTTGATTTGGGTCTTACAACCTGGAGTTAAAGATCCTTGGTTTTGCTAATCATAATATTTGTTTATACACCACATGAAATTCATGTCACCTCCCATGTTTGATATTCTTAACTTTCAAACTTGAAAGTTAAGATGTCTATGTACCTCAAGTCTTAGATTTCATGTTTTCTTGTCACCATTAAAAATTCATATCTTGTTAATGACAAGCATCTTGAGGCTAACACAAAAGCCATAAATACTTTAAGTCAACCCTAAATGATGAATATCTAACTAGGATTTCTAATGTTGATTCTGCTTTTATATGGAACACTCTCATCACTCTTGGGGAGCAAATGCCACATGATAAGGATAGTGACTCAGATGAAGAAAGTGATGCTTCCAATATGTGCTATATGGTCCAAGGGGATGACCCCCTTTAGGTAAATTCCGAATCAAAGCTTGATGAAGAAATGAGATGTCATATGATGAATTTGCATCATTTTATCAAAAAACTTCTTGAAAAATATGCTTTGCTAAAAATTAAAATGAGAAGTTAAAAGAGAAATAATTCTTTGTTAAATAAAAATGATTCAGTTTTAAAAGAAAAATATATTTTTAAAAATAAATTTGAAATTGTTTCAAAGAAAATGAATATTTGAAAAATCAAGTTATTTTGATTTCTAAAGAAAGGACATTGCTTTAAATGAAAACAAGTCTTTGAAAAAGAAAATTGTATTGAAAGAAAAAGAAAAGATTTCTAAAGTGAAAAGAATTTTGTTTCTCATGCTCATGTTTCTTATACTAAAATTAAAAAATATTTCTATTTTAAAGAAGAACATTGATTGTTTGGGCTCCACTTTGAGACAATATGCATTTAATCATAATAAATTAGAATCTATATTTTGTAAGAAACATGTTTCACATATTTATGCACACTATCCACGGCATACATCACATGCACACCATGCTCTTACTCATCACACACATGTATGCTAGAGTGTCACATGTACACATTGTGACCGCAAAGGCCATCTTGCAAAATTTTATTTTGATAGATTTATATTTTCAAATTTTGATATAACAATGTTTAGGTTCCCTATAATGCTAACCCCGTGGACCCAAAAAGATATGGGTATCAAAATTCACACCACTTGTTTTTTATGTAGGTGTGGGCTCTCACAAGAAGTGAGAGAATTGATGCCTTGGTAGTAGATGCAATCGGAACTTGACGGTCACATCTTGGATGCATTCCTATCAAGGAGTTTTGGTAGGAGAACTACCTCATTTGGGAGAATAAGTTAGCTACATCGGTTTTGGTAACCATTTCATCCTTCACTTTTAAAAATATTTTAAATACTTGTATGCTAGTGTAGTAATCTAAACTCAATCATATATTATTTTGTGCTTAATGTTGAGTTGATTGTTGTTAGCTAGACATGCATTTTTGAAAAAACTTATTCTTGTTTTCTAATGAATTTACATGCCTATTTTTTGATTCATGCTTTTAAATGCTTTAGTTAAAGCATATTTTGGTTATATGTTTCTATCATGCATTGATATGTAAATCTTATTAAAACTTGTGTTATTATGTACAATTCTTGAGTTACACGTGTTTTTATGCTATACATATTTGTACTCATTTTATTTTAATTGTACATTATATGGCCTATTTTTGATGATTCTTACATGATTATATGATATATCATGTTTTTTATGAAAAAGAATTTTCGTATGAGTTTTGTTTTTGAGTCTTATTGATTTATCTCCATGACTATGTCTATTTCATGATTGTTGAGCACTCTATATATATTTTGTGTTTACTCATGATTTTATTTTCATGAGCTCATCTTTGTACTTTTTTATAAATCTTGAGTGTCAATTTTTGTATATATACATGTTTTCATGAGATACATGTTTTGATTCATCTTGAACTAGTTTTTTTTCAAAAATTATCTTAAACTAGTTCTTCACTTGTAGTGTTTTCAATCTATAATTACCTTCAAATTTTGTTTTTAAAAAATCCTACCCTACAAGGGTGGTTGGTTGGTGACCATGCCTTATGCTTTTAATGATTATCTCTTTAAACATGTGCATGATAGGATGATAATTATGAGTTATACACATACATATCATGAAAATTGATTTTTGTATACCCATACTTATTTTCTATATATGCATGCATCATATTTCAATTGGTATTTAAATTGATCGCACATACATATGTATGATTTCTTGTGCTAGATTAAAATGTTCATACATATTCTTTAAGCAGAAATTATTTTATGCTAAACTTGATTTAGTTCTAAATGTTAATTGATATTTTTTACAAGCTTATGCATCATTTCAAAAAGGAGGGGAAAAAATTCTTTGACTTAAAATAATTTCATTGATTTATCAAATTTGTTTGTTGATTTCAAGTGAATCAAAATCTTCTATTAATATCTTAATATTTATGTTTATTCATTTAACAAAATTTGTTTTAATTGTTATAATTGGTATCAAAATTTGTTTAATTGGTTTTCAAAATTTGTCTTGATATGTATTGCTTATATGTAAGGGGAGCTTAACATCTTCTCTATATATGATTCATGTTGAGTGCATTTTATATACGAAGAGTTTAACCTCTTTTCTTTATATGGTACACGTGTTGTAGGGGAACTTAATATGTTCGTCTATGCATTGTATATTATGCTTATATGAGTTAGGATTCTCATGTAATGCAAGTATGCAGGGGAAGTTAAGTTAACGTCTCTCTCTTTATGAATTTATATCGCATATATATTTATCTTGTTGTTTTTCATCGCCCCTTTATTCATGAGTTGTCAAAATATGTTTCGAGTTTCGAACCACTGCTTTACACAGAAGGATTTTCATTATGTCCACACAGGACCTTCCATAAGGGACCACCAATGAGGAATTACAACTTTACACTTGGAGTATACTACCAACAAAGAAAAGATTACAATCTTGGTGATCATAATAGACCACAAAATAGAATTAGAGATGAGCTCAAGTGTGAGAAAATAAAGTGTTTGAAAAAAAATAACAAAGAAAACACTTAGAAAAAATACTAAAAAGATTTGTAAAGAAAGCTCAAAACCAATTTTCCAAAGACTCTTTTCTTTGATTTTTCCACCATTTAAAAGCAAATAATGATAAAACTTTTTGACTCAAAACTCCTTTAAACTTGCTGCAAAACACTGAAAAGATTGGAAGAAAATCTCTCTGAAAATCTTGTTGAAAATAGCCTAAGAGAACCCCTTTATATAAGCTCTCAAGAATATAGCTGTTGGCAGCTAGAAAAGGTCATTTTCGACCGCCCGGTTGACCGCCCAATGTCATATTTCTGACCGTTGAGCCACCGGTCAACCACCCAGTCGACCGCACCTAAAAGCACTTAGCCTGTCGGTCGACTGCCCGGTCGACCGGCGCTACCCGAGAGTTGGGTAGTTACAGTCGGTCGACCGCTCGATCGACCAGCCGTATAGACTAGCGTTGTGCACATCGGTCGACCGACCGATCAACCGAGCTCTAGTTCGGTTGACCGCCAGCAGGCTCAGGCTGGGATATAAGGTCTGAAACTTAGTCTTTTAACATTTATAAAATCCCATAAAATCACGTTAAATCTATAAAAAAATAGTTCTTATAAATATTTGAAGAACAATTATGTTTGACCAAAAATCAACACATATTATAAACTATTTGAACTATTTTTGTGATATAGAAATTAAACTTTAATACAAAATCAGTATTTTTTCGAAACCAAACTTTGTAATGGAAATCTGATTTTTCCCAAACTTGTATAAATATAAAACAAGATATTAAACTCTTTTGAAGTATAGAGTGTATAGATAGAATCCAATACAAATATAAAAGATATATCTATTATTTTGACATTAAATCCAAGATAAGTTTTGTTAATTACAAAGCTCTAAACACATGAAATAGAATCATCAAAAATAATTTTTTTCTTAATATATGAAATATAGATGTATATAGATAAATCTAATATACATTAAACCATGTAAACTTGTTTTGACTCTATCTATTCATGAAAGCCATATATATGTATATTTGAATCCAAAATCGGTTAAACCAAAAACCAAACAATTGAGCTTGTGCGTGTATGTGAACTTGAGCATATCAACACTAGTCTATCATACACAAGATCTGAATACAAACTTAAACTGAATAAACTGAAGTCTTCTTGTAGAACTCCTTCTCTAAGCCAACTCGATCCAAACATAATCCAAAGAGCTTGACTCCATCCGAGTGCTAGATGCGATCTTGACGCGCGAGCTCTTGAATGTACATGTGTTAGCTCCAAAACTCTTTTGTTGAAGCTAAGCACCTCCTAAGATCTTGATAGAGAATCTGAAACTATATAAACACAAGATCATTAATATATAACTACATGAGTTAATCATCATCAAAACTAGAGTGATGGCCTTTGGGCCAACATTATGATGATAAAAAGTAAACTTGATTATTGTTAATACTAGTTAATAGTTGTTCTTACTTTATACTTAGAAAGCTTTGATAGCCTAATGTTAGATCTAAACAATTTTTCTTAAACTATACTTAGAAAGCTTTGATAATTTAATGTTGAACTTTGACTAGTGTATTTCAATTAGGGTTAACTTTTCATCTTATTTATCTTGCTTGAAGTAAATTTTCTAGGAACACATATTGATTCAACATGAGGTTTAATCTTTATAAACTAGTAAGTTAGTGGTGGTAGATGATTAGTGGACTGTAATCTTTTCTCCTAATTACAATCAAAACCAATCTTTTTCCCAAACAATTTTTCTAAGAACAATACTGTATCGAAATAGTTTCCATCGCATCTCTCCCTGAGAATCGACCCGTATAGCCCTTGCCACTATGGTCAAAGTGCAAAAATTCAGAGTCAATCACATATCAGATAAACACGTTCTAAACTCTGTATTTTTCTTAATGAATAGGCCTTTGGCCAAAGGTAAGGACATAGATATGAACTCGTCATTAGAAGTGATTTCAAAAGAGATGGAACTTGTAGCCTTGTGGGCCTTTCTCGTCCCTCGACTCTAACCCTGGCCCTTAAGGAGGCTCATTTTAGTTTTATCTATGAGTCTAAATCCATATACTCATTCTTCAATTAACATTATATTATTACTATATAATTTAGTATCAACTCTACAATTTTCAAAATTCTAAAGCAAGAATTTCTAAACTTAGAAAACATTTGTAATTAAATTAAGGATGGAAGAGTTTGGAAGAAATAATCAAGAAAAAATTAGTTTTTTTATTCATTTTTCTTTTAGTTTTCAAATAACCTTAGGTCCACCATAAAGCCCTAAGGTCGAATCCAAGCCTTTGGGCTGGGGTTGGGGCCAGGGCCAACTAAAGTAAGGGCCAGCGTTAAGGTTGGGGCCTAAGCCTACCCTTAACCTGACTCCAACCCATTATCATCCATAGTGTTTCCCCCCATCAACCTAATGAAACTAATAGACTATTAGCAAAAAAAACACAAACTTCAATAGGAAAGAGCACTTTGAGACACCATTAACAACAACACAGCAAACATTTCACTTTTTTTGTAGAAACTTTTGAAGATCAAAATATAGAATTAAAAGAAAAGTAATTGTATAAAACACTAATATACTTAGAAAAGGGGCGTGGGGTATTGGGGGTACGCTTAAACCTTTTTTCTGCGTTACACTTCCAGCCATCTAGATTGTCACACTGTTAATTTTTGCATTGAAAGGTATCATGTGAGTGTCATGTGAACCACTTAACCCCCTTATTAACTAAATAGGTACTCTTTAATAAAATATTATTAATCTAAATTATTTCTCTAATTTTTTTTCTTTTAAGAAGAATCCTAGAGAAACTGTGATGCTAGTGATGCCAGAGAGGAGTAGTTGAAAAGAAAAGAAGTAAGAAGAGGAGGATGAGGTTTGGGCTAGGGTTAGGGTTAAAGAGATGAGTTTTGAGTTATACGATGGTGGTGGGGGAGGTATAATGAATACGGTGATGGTATGGATGTGGTTGCAGAAGTGAACATAATGATTAGTGTTGTAGTAATGTAGAGAAACGGTGATGATTGCAAGGAAGAATAGAAATGAAGGTGGTCAAATTTATTTTTAAGGTGGTGATGATAGTGGTGGTGGAGAGAAGGATGAGGAGGAAGAGGGAAATATTTGAGATAAGGTTGTAAGGTTAAAACTTAGACAGAATTTTGAATTACACCAGAGGTGGTGGATGAAGTGATAATGAAGGTGATTTATGATTGTGGATATGATTATGGTGGTGATTCTAGTCATGATAGGGAGAATGCCATAGTGTCATGCTTGTATTCATGATAGAGAAAATGACATGCTGTCATGCTGATGATGGCAGAAAAGTAGAAACTTGATGTTATGGTGATGATGGTGACATTGCTAAAGGGAGAGAGGGGGGCCTAGTGGTTGTTTCAAAGAACAATTTAGTATAAGGAACTTGTGTGATTTACACATGTCCTTTATTTGCAAAAAACTTAACCATGTAATTATAGGGCACATAAGTATAGTTTTTTATATTACAAAAAGTTAACTTCCATATGTATTACAACATAGAGCTTTTCCTATCCAAAAAAACACATAAAGAGCTTCCTTTAGAAAATTCTTAAGGGTAAAAAAGAGATAAGACATGTGTCCCACAACACAAATGCCAAAATAAGTCTTATCTATAAAATTTCGTTTTAAGCAGTAAAAGAATCTTTTTCCACATGTAAAAGATTAATTTCCAACTTTGAGATTCATGCAAAGGGATATTGTCCCCATCTCCTATCTTCTTAAGGAAATTTATAACGAGGGCTCTTCATGTGATCATTCTCCCTTGATTAGTACTTTATCTCTTGCTTGCCATGGTCCAAAATAAAAGAATACTTTTTTTGTTTTTGCTTGAAGTTACATGGCAACATTATATTAGTGGACTCTTTAATAAAAGGAAACTACTTGACAACTTCATATAGTTAATACAATGAAATATTCTTTCCCTCAAATCCGCACCTCCCCTGGCTCAGTAGAGGCAAGCAAGATGAGGAACAAATGCTCATAGATAGGCTTGTTTCATGTTGTTGCACCCCACCCTAGCAAGCTTCGCCAAAGTCAAGTAAGACAAGAATCAATGCTTCGTAGAATAGGCTCTTCCACTTGAGGAGGAGGGAGATATTTGAGAAAAGGTTGTAAAGTTCAAACTTAGAAAATTTTTTGAATCAAACCAGAAGTGGTGAAGTGATAATGAAGGTGGTTTATGATTGTGGATATGATTATGGTGGTGATTGTAGTCGTGACAGAGAGAAAAGCATGGTGTCATGCTTGTACTTGTGATAGAGGGAGTGACATGTTAGGTTGGTGGCAAACAAGGAGAAAGTTGATTTTATGGTGATAGTGATGACACTAATAAAAGAAGATGAGATGTGCCTAGTGTTGGATTTCAAAAAGAGAGTTAACTATAAGGGGAGTTGTGAGATCTACACGTGTCCCTTTTTGTGAAAACGTAACCTTGTAACTGCAGGAGACATAAGTGTAGTTTTTTTTATTGTATAGAAAGTTAAGTTCCTCATGTAACACAAATATTTTTCCTATCCCAAAAAACACACAGGAAGCTTCCTTTCGAAAGTCCTCAAGGAAGAAAAGAGATGAGACAAGTGCCCCACAACATGAACCCTAAAATAAGTCTCATCCGTAAAAGTTACCTTTTTAACAGTAAGAGAATCTTTTCTCACAGCATAGAGATTAATTTCCTACTTTGAGATCCATGGAGGGATATTTGCTCAATCTCCTACCTTCATATGGATTTTTTTTAATGAAAGCTTTTCATCTGTTGCTTGTTATGATCCTAAATAAAAGAACTATTCAGGGTTACAAGGTTTTTTTCCTCCGCAACTATTGCTTTTAATTGAGCTTACGTGGTGATATTGTATTAACGAATGCATTAATAAAGGAAACTACGATATTCTTATTGAAACTGACAAATTCCTATAGTTAGCGCAATGAAATATTCTATCCCCTCAATTCTCTTCCCCTTGCGAGCCTCACTAGAGGCAAGCAGAGCCTCGTAGATAAGACTTTTTTTTGTGCTCTCCCCACCCTCCCCTCGATAAGCTTAGCCAAAGGCAAGAAAGACAAGAAAGCGAAGCTTCATAGACAAGGTTCTTACACCTAAGGAAGAGGGAGATGTTTGAGGTAAGGTTGTAAGGTTCAAACTTAGACAAAAATTTGAATTAAACCAGGTGTGGTGGAGAAGTGATAATGAATATGGTTTATGATTGTGAAAATTTTTATGGTGGTGATTCTAGTCGTTATGGAAAGAATGGCATAGTGTCATGCTTGTAGTTGAGATAGAGAGAATGACAAGCTATCTGGCTGATGATGAAAGAAAAAGAGAAAGTTGATGTTATTGTAATTGTGGTGACACTAATAAAGGAAGATGAGGTGAGCCTAGTGGTGGATTCGAAGACAGTTAAGTATAAGAGGAGTTACATGATTACATATGTCCTTTTATGGACCATGTAACTGTAGGGGGTGTAAGTGAAATTTTATTATAGTATAGAAGGTTAAGTTTTAGATGTATGCTATTTAATATCCTAAGGAAACACATAGGAAGCTTCCTTTAGGAAATTCTCAAGGAGAAAAGAGAGGAGACAATGTCCCATTACACGGATCCCAGAATAAGTCTTATCTGTAAAAATTACCTTTTTATCAGTAAAAGAATCTTTTTTCACACATAAAAGATTAATTTCTACTTTGAGATCCGTGCAGAGTGATATTTGTGAGAGCTCTTCATGTGATATCTTTTCTGTTGCCATGGTCCTAAATAAAAGAATTCAATGTTACAAGGTTTCTCCCTCCGCAATTATTGCTTTTAGTTGAACTTACATGACAGTATTATATTAGCGTATGTTTTCATAAAAGAAAAGTATAATATTCTTATTCAAACAACAAATTCTGCAGTGAATGCAATGAAATATTCTATCCCCTCAAATGTACACAACACCCCCCCTCAAAAAAAAAAAAAAAAACTTAGGCAGAGGCAAGCAAAACGAGGAAGCAAAGCCTCGCAGAGAAGGGCTTGTTTCATGCTTTCCCACCCTCAACCCCAACAAGCCTCGCCAAAGACAAAGACAAGAAAGTCGAGAAAGTAATCTTTTGTAGACAAGGCTCTTCCACCTGAAGAGGAGGAGACATTTGAAATAAGGATGTATGGTTCAAACTTAGATGAAATTTTGAATTCTAAGTGTGGTGCAGGGAGTTATAATGAAGGTGGTTCATGATTGTGGATATGATTAGGGTGGTGATTATAGTCTTGATAGAGAGAATGACATGATGTCATGCTTGTAGTCATGATAAAGACAATGACATATTGTCATGCTAATGATGGTAGAAAAGAAGAAAGTTGATGTTGTGTTGATGATGGTGACACTAACAAAGGAAGATGAGGGTGGCCTTGTAATGGTCCCAATTACTAATATCTTCGAACCATGTAATAATATATAATTTTCTTTTAAATTTTGATAGCATGTCCTCTGTAAGTACTACAGTGCCTTGAATTATAATTATATAATTTAAGTCATAAGCGACATACTTATCACATCCTCAAGATCAAAGTCTCGGCTATTAACAATATATAATATAAGCTCAAGAGTACCCCTCTCGGCATTCTCAATAACAATGCAATAACTATATTCAACGCCAACTTAAAGAACAATAACCACACATATATCTCTATATACCAAGGTCGAACTATCTAACTCACAAGTCTAACATATATTACATAGCATACATGTCAACTTAGTATTTATATATACAAGTATGAACTATTCAAAGGTGACAAAACATAATTATTTTCACATGATTGATTCTCCATATGATTCCAAAGAAATGCCTACAAAGCTTTAAGCTGGGCGTTAACCCTTATCATGACCTGAAAATATTATTAATATAAAAGCGTGAGCTCGACAACTTAATGAGTAAAGTCATATAAGGAATCCAAGAAGTGGTATGCAATAACAATATAAAGCATAATTTGTGCATCAGGTAATAAACATGAACATGAATTGGAGAAGATAAATAGGAGCTTGATGATCAATAAAACGAAGCAATCAGAATAGATATTCTAGTGATTCTATTTATAAATCGAAAAAAGTCTGATTCACTCAGCAATTTAATTTTTATTAGCCTCTTGTAATAATATCTCGTATTTCACTGAATGTATATATTATTTAAATTCATCTTAACACTTTATACATAGAAGCTCACAACATACTAAATAGCTAATATCTTTTTTCTTACTGAACTCATGATAATTATTATTCATATTAGTAAATTTATATACATGTATCACACAAACACAACACCTTTAACATGTAATGCATGTATGCACAATTCCTTCCCTGCGCTCCCCACGACCTTCCTCTAACACAGGCATACACACATAGTCTCTCTCCATGGGGTGGCTAGGTTTCTAATCCCATTGGCGCTTAGGCTGCATATAGAGAAACCAGCATAGATGAAGATGGCTTGGGTGTAGATCGAGATCTAAACACACAGATGTTCTGGGTACAGAGAAGAGATGGACGACTGTACGATCTCATAAGCAAAAGAATAATGGTTTGGGTGCTGCTAGATCTGATGAAGCTTGGCAAGGCCATGGAACACACAACCACATTGTAATATCCCTAATTAGAAATACTGCATTTTATTTTCCTTAAGTATTTTTTGATTTACTGATTATTTTTTTAATCAACTTAAATTATTATTTTCTTTCTTGTGATTATTATAATTATTAAATATGAAATTATTTTTAGATAGTAAATGGTATTTTAGCTTTATATATTATTACCATTATTAATTATCAATATTTTTAGTTACTTATCATTATTATTTCTATTATTATTCTTATTATTATTTGCTATTATTATTTCATTATGATTATTATTATTTCTTATTAATGTTAGTAGAGATATTATTATTAATATTATTAAATAATTTTAGTTATTACTATGTTTATTGTTAATTATTATTATTATTGTTTACTATATTATTGTTAGTTTCGTTGTTGTTATTATTTACCATTATTAATATTAGTCAATGTGAATATTATTAGTACTGATTTTTGTTAATGTTAATTATTATTATTGTTTTGTAGTAATTATTATTTAGTGTTATAATTAGTATTATTGATGCATATAAATATGTTATTATTATATGGTTCTTATTATTATTTTCTCCTTCCTATTCCTAATCCCTTGTTCCTAGCCCATAACCCATTAGCCTAGACCCAATATCCAATATCCAAATACCCATTAGATCCATACCCTCAAACCTGTACCCAATAACCATTCCTATATAATCCTAAACTTAACCCTAATCAAAGCACTAATCCCATCACCCCATATCTTCTTTTCTTCTCCCTGCACGCGCCGCCACACCAACCTCAACCAGCAGGCCGCGAGATCTCCATCCTCCCCTCTTTTGTTGCAGCCATGTGCCTCTCGCACTCCCCCTCCAACCGAGTGCCGGCAGTAGGACAGCGCCCCTCCACAACGTCCACGGCCTGCAGCTTCGAAGCCCCAACAGCCGACTTCCCATCACCCCCGAGACCCTGGAGCCCCTACCGAGCCCCCGCGTGCCCCTACCGAGCCCTCCCGCACGCACCAGCATGGCCTCTCCACCCTTTCCTTCTTGGCTGGCCAAGCACTAGGCCTCCTGTAACACCCCATCCTCGTATACGTGCACAGTTACGTATCCTGATTTTTGGTGCATTTTATTATTATTATTTTATTTTATTTTATTTTCTGCTATTTAAATACTTACTCATATAGCAGTACTGCATGATTTGATCTGTTTGGTATTCAGATTTGACTAATTTTAGTTTCAAATATTATTTTTTAATATTCTAGATTTTTCATGATTTTCTGAAATTTTTCAGAATTAAATTGTAGATCTTCAAACCGTGTCGGCCAGTATCACTGGTTGATTCCAGGAATTTTAATTTGCTATTGGAACCAAATTTCCAGATTCTACTTTCACATTCCTTCTTAGAATTATGTTTTCTTCCTTTGGGCATTTTCTGAGAATTTTCAGATTTTATCGAAAATTCAGCCTACCCGTGTAGACACCGATCCCAGTATATTCCAAGATTTTTATTTTGAAAATGAGATAGAATTTCTGGAAATCGATTTCACCAAAAGTCATTTCATAATTTTTTGTGAATTTTTGGATAGCTTTCTGAGATACTTCATTTTTGGTCATTCCTGGAGTTTTCGGTATTTTCCCAGATACCGAGAATTTTATCCAAGTTTTTTCACTTATCTCTTTTTCCATTTTTCTCTCTCCTTCCTCAAACGCGAGCTTCACCAGCTGGGTTCATCATTAATGCAGCCACCCTCTCCATGCTGCATTAAATGCTTATGGGCTGACTCAACTCAAGTCCAATCACCCATGCCTTTGTCCTTTTCTCTGAAACGCAGCCTCTTTGCGTTTTCTTCTGGACGCAGCCTTGAGTTCCCGCGTTTGGCTCTATATTTGCCTAAACGCAGCCTTGGGACATTGTGGACGCAGCAATCTTTGGAGGGAAAGTGATGATGGCTTATTATTATATTATTTTCCCCTTTATATATACATGCATCCCCATCTTCTCTCTCTTTCACTTTCTTCATCTCCTTTGTTTCCTGTGAGCTCCAACAGCAAGCACACCACCACCAAGCTCTTGGCCGGCCACCACAAACCCTCCCCTTCTCCATTTTTATTCCAACACCAAACTCCACCAACTCCTCCACTTTCTTCCCCTCCATCTCCTCCTCCATTTCCCACCAACAACCACCATCTTCTTCAACCTCCTTTCACCAAGAGACTTCAAGGAACCCATCCCTCCACAAGACTTCACCACCATTTCCACCACCACCTGCACCACCGTAGCCTCCACCAAGCATACCATCTTCACCTCCTCGTCAACCTCTTTCCGACGGGCTATAGCTTCATTCCCCGCAACGCCATTTGCAAAATCTCGTTTGCCATATTGAGTTGGACTTGCACCATCACCCTTTTGCCTTCTCTTGGGGAGACCGGCCACTCCTTTGGATTGGGGCCGTGTTCTTCTTCGTTGACAGGATTCTAGGCCGTGCCCTCCTTTTGGTTTGGGACCGAGCTTCATCACCATAGATTTCCCGGTAATCGTTCGCGATTGTTCCGGTGATCGTTTTGGTGATTAACTTGGTAAAGGACTCATCTTCTTCACTTGGCACTCTTGCTGGACTTTGGACGCATTCTAGGCGAGTAATTCTACTCGCCAAGACTTGGACATGAATTCTATACTTGTGATTTTATCAATAAAACTTAGCCCTCAAGCATCAGGATCTGTTCTCTGTTTTGCACCCATTAGTCGACTTTGGCCCCACAACTAGTCGACTAACTTCCTTGAAACGCAACTTTATTTCTGAAACGCAGCTTTCATTAGTCGACTACCCCTTTTCTACAGTCGACTAACTCTCTCCTAAGACGCGGACTTGATACAAGACGCGGACTTGTGAGACGCGGATTTGAGACAAGACGCGGACTTGTGAGACGCGGATTTGTGACAAGACGCGGACTTGTGAGACGCGGATTTGTGACAAGACGCGGACTTGTGAGACGCGGCATTTTGAACGCAGTCTTGTGAAACGCACCTATTAGTCGACTAACCCCTTCTTCTAGTCGACTAACTTTTCTCCTGAAAACGCAACTCTTTGAGACGCAGCCCTATCAGTCGACTTGTCCCCTATCTATAGTCGACTAATTCCTTCATAAGTCGACTACTATCTCTCCCTAGTCGACTAATCTTGACTATTTGCTATGGTTAATTACTTCTTTGATTATGAACATTATCTTTGGGTCATGTATTTTATATTGCTATTTCATGGCATGTTACTTGATGAATATCACCTCTTATCATGCTATCTATTGACACAAGGCATGATACACCTGACTCCTATAATTATCATTACAACGGGAATGATAACCGGACTTCATAATTTACAAACTTGATTACTTGATAGTACGAACCAGTACTCCTGATATACCTGTACTCCTGACATGTTCTTGCTCATTCCCGAAATCTGATAATTATTTAATATACCATAAAATGAGACAACTTACATTGGGTCGGGGGAAATACGCGGCTATCAATATATGTTCGTGTTTACAGTGGTATTAGGTATGTTGTGCAACTAAATTTCCGGTCTGACCTGTGGGCCTCTAGGCGACCGAGGGGAGTGCTGGCTCCCTCATTCCTGGTACCATCATGATAAGGGCATACAATAAGTCCCTCCTGTTTGCCTTGCGGCGGGTTTCCGTCACCAAGCAACGGAACAATCCTGGGCCGTGGTCCCGGGTATGTACGGGACCCACTGTAAACATAGTTCGTTGATACCCCCGCTGGTTTCCAATAACAACCTTGCTTTACTGGGATATGGATCTATGTGTGCTGGGACGCTAGTCCACATAGCTAGATATCAGGGTAAGGTGAGCTATAATAATAATGATAAAAGACGCTAATTGTGGGAGTTGTATGCACTTGGATTACGGTGACATGAGATAAGGTATATAGATGAGGGTTTCCTTGTTTGGATTATTCCCTCGAGGTACTAGTCTCGTGAAGCCGTAGTTTAAGCGTATACATTGCCCTTCCGTTTATAATATGTTGTGCTTCTTTTACTTGCTGGCTGATTTCTCATGATATCATACCAACTCTCATGCTCATGTTTCTATTGCCACTCGGCTGTAACCTGCTCTACTTGTTCGGGAGGTCCTGACTCCCTTGAATCTGTATGTTCAGGTTCCGAACCTGGATCGAGGTGGAGCCTTCTATGGAAGATCAAGCTTTCCTTTCGAGCAGGCTGATTAGCCTCGGTTGCTGTCGTCCCAGACTTTCCTTTTTAGCTCGCGGGATCCCCTTTCAACTCGTGAGCATATTGTAATTATATTGTAAATCGTACTTTTGTGCTTGGCTGTGATATATGATGCATGTGATATGTAAGAGTATGTCACAACTTGTGATAACCTTGTATAATTGTATTTTCTTGTGTTGGCATATGAATGGGCACTACGCTTGTCGTACTCTGATTCTTGCTTGTACTGATGCTTAACGTATATACGTGAGGGTATTTCCGACCTGCGTATGTACGTTGCAGTAACGTCCCGTACCCATGGGATCGGGGCGTTACAGGTTGGTATCAGAGCCCAGGCTCTCACACCTATAGTACAATCAAGCAGCAAATTAATGTAATTTGCCATTGCCAACTACAATGTACAAGTTATCCAGTCCTTCTTGATTCCTTTCCTTGTGTCCTAAAATCCTTTCATCTTTCCAGTTTCCAGTCTCCTTTTTACCACATAAGTATGGATAGAAGGACGAGTCGTAACAATGCCGGACAAGCATCGAATGGACCGCGGGGGAGAATGTTGAGATTCTGAGGGTTATCCAGACTATGATGGAAAATCAGCAACAGCAGACGGAACTCCTTCAGCAAGAGTTAGTAACTCCCAAGGAACAAAGGCCGGAATGTATCAGACTTCAGGCGGTTACAACCGGCGATATTCACGGGAGAGGAGAAACCACTAGATGCTGAGCAATGGCTGATTGACACCACAGATCTGTTGAATGCAGCCCGGGTCCCAAAAGAAATCAAGTGGAGGTCGCCAAGATTCAGCTAAAGGATGTAGCCAGGACCTGGTGGCTAGCTGAAGAAGCGAGATTGGAGAAACCTGTCTCGTGGGACCAGTTCTCCCAAAGCTTCTATAGTAGATTTTTCCTGCCACCCGCTCAGAAAGAAATGGAAGAACAGTTCATCCGACTTCAGCAGTGGAACCGGTCTGTGGATGAGTATGCCGCTGAGTTCTTGAGGCTGAGCCGCTTCGCTCCATATATGGTGGCTGATGAAGAAAAGCGGGCGAGTAGGTTCCAACAGGGTTTGCGAATGGACATTCAAATCCTCTTGATGCCCCAACAGCTGAAAACGTATTCCCAAGTCCTCACCATAGCTCGGGAGGTGGAGCGAGGTCTGGAGAAAGGGAAATCTAATATGATGAGGAACCAGGCCATGAAGAGGCCATTTCCACAAGCAGGGAGAGGAGGTCCATTCAGAACAGCGAGAGTCCCAGCCATGAGACGGCCATTCCGACCAGCTCCCTTTCCAGTAACCCAACCATTCTTCTTTTGTAGTTATTGCCAAAAACCAGGTCACTCCCGACAGAATTGCCGTAGGGCAAATGGGTTGTGCCTGGCATGTGGTTCCCGTGATCATTCAGTAGAAGTCTGCCCCCACAAGAGAATGGGATGGCCAACAAGGCACTACCAGCACTTCCAGGACCAGATGGACAGAGGAACCAGGGACCAATGGTTAGGAGAGCCCTTCCCCTTCCCCCACAGCAAGTTATCCGCCCAGTCCAGAGGGGAGTTAGAGCTGCAGCAGGCCGTGGAAGAGGACGAGCTTACAACCTGACAGCGGAAGAGGCCGAAACTTCTGGAGAAGTGGTAACAGGTAAGATCAGGGTACACTCGAAGCCCGTTCTTGCCCTCTTTGATTCGGTGCATCTCATTGTTACATATCTGATCGTTTTGTTGCCTTGCATTATATACCTGTTCGAACTTTAGACCACCAATGGGAGATTAGTACAGGGAATGGAGTAGTCGTATCTACTAAGGTTTGTATTGATTGCCCTGTAGAACTCTGTAACAGGACCTTGGCCATAGATATGCTCGTACTAGATACTAGAGGTACGACATAATCTTAGGCATGACTTGGCTCAGCAAATACCATGCGGTTATTGATTGCCGAAGCAAGAAAGTTATTTTCAGAATACCGCTTCAGCCTGAGTTCCAATTTGAAGGAGAACGCAAACCTGCCAAAGGAAAAGCACAAATGACTGCTGGTGAGATCCAGAAGAAGAGAGTGCCAGTTTGGAATGAGTTTCCAGAAGTATTTAAGGAGATCTCAGGACTTTCACCTGATAGGGTAATTGAGTTCTCTATTGATACCCTTCCAGGTACAGTTCCGATATCCAAAGCTCCATACAGAATGGCACCCACTGAGTTGGAGATTCTAAAGAAACAGCTACAAGAATACTCTGACAAAGGATTGATTAGACCAAGTGCTTCACCATGGGGAGCTCCAGTGCTATTGGCCAACAAGAAAGACGGTGGTAAGCGGTTGTGTATAGACTACAGAGAGTTAAACAAGGTTACCATCAAGAATAAGTACCCCTTACCAAGGATTGATGATCTGTTTGATCAGCTTCATGGAGCTCGAGTATTTTCAAAGTTGGATTTGCAATCAGGTTATCATCAGCTAAAGTAAAGAAAGAAGATATTCCCCAGACAGCATTCAGGACCCGTTATGGCCATTATGAGTTTCTAGTTATGCCCTTCGGAGTCACCAATGCCCCTGCAGTTTTCATGGATTTGATGAATAGAGTGTTCTCATCATATTTGGATCAGTTTGTGGTTGTTTTTATAGATGACATCTTGATCTATTCGAAGAACGACAGAGAGCATGCAGACCACTTAAGAATAGTGTTACAGACTCTCCAACAGGAACAACTTCATGCTAAGCAAAGCAAATGTGATTTCTGGTTAAATAGTGTGGCCTTCCTTGGACACATAATTTCAGAAGAAGGAATTTCAGTAGACCCTAGTAAAATTCAGGCAGTAAAGGACTGGTCAATTCCAAGGACAGTAACAGAAATTAAGAGTTTTATTGGATTAGCCGGATATTATAGGCGCTTTGTCCAGGATTTTTCTAAGATTGCAGCCCCGTTAACAAGCTCACCCGGAAAGGAGAAAAATATATATGGACCGAGGAATGTGCTGCAGCGTTTGAGCAATTAAAGGAGAGACTCATTACCTCCAGTTTTGAAGACTCCTTCAGGAAGAGGAGGGATGGTTATATACAGTGATGCATCCGGGAAAGGCCTAGGGTGTGTATTAATGCAGCATGGTCTGTTATAGCTTATGCATCCAGGCAACTGAAACCACATGAGAGGAATTACCCAACTCATGACTTAGAGCTGGCGGCGGTAATATTCGCATTGAAAATCTGGAGGCATTATCTTCTGGGAGACAAGGTGCTAATCTACACTGATCACAAAAGTCTTAAGTATATCTTCACGCAGAAAGAATTGAACATGAGACAGAGACGGTGGCTTGAATTAATGGCAGATTATGATATCGACTTACAGTATCATCCGGGCAGAGTCAACACCGTACCAGATGCATTGAGCAGGAAGCCAGAAAATAAGATGCTAGTACGACTTACTCAGCAGGAGGAATTAATTCAGGACTTCATAAAACTGGACTTAATGATAGTACGAGGAGTCGATAGCACAAGACAGTTGATGACCTTTCAGATCCAGTCAACCCTGATGGATGAAATTAAAGAAGCTCAGAAAGAAGACCCCAGATTGCAGAAGTTCAGAGCTCAAATAGAAGCTGGATTGAGAACTGACCTCCGTATTCATTCAGACGACGCATTATATTTTGGTAACAGAATTTGTGTCCCCCAAGGAGAAGTCCGACAGAAATTTTGGCAGAGGCACATAGTTCAGCCTATTCCATACACCCGGGAGGAAATAAAATGTATCAAGACTTGAAACAGAAGTTCTGGTGGAATGCCATGAAAAGGGAGATAGCCCAACATGTGGCCAGTGCTTAGTTTGCCAGCAGGTAAAGATAGAACACCAGAGAACAGCTGGACTTCTTCAGCCCTTGCCAATACCCGAGTGGAAATGGGAACATATCACCATGGATTTTGTCACAGCACTACCTCGCAGTCCTAAGGGTAATAATGCAGTATGGGTAATCATTGACCGCCTCACAAATGCAGCTCACTTCCTACCTTTCAGAGTAGGTCAGTCAACAGAAGTTCTTGCAGAAAAATATATGAAAGAAATTGTTCGTCTACATGGAGTTCCAGTTAGTATCGTGTCAGATAGAGACACGAGATTCCGATCACATTTCTGGGAAAGTCTCCAAGAAAATTTAGGAACTCGTCTGAAATTCAGTACTTCATATCACCCCCAGACAGACGGACAATCTGAACGGACTATCCAGATCCTTGAAGACATGTTACGAGCCTGCATGATAGAATTTAGAGGGTCATGGGAAGACTATCTTCCTTTGGTAGAATTCTCTTATAATAACAGCTATCAGGCTAGTATCAAAATGGCCCCATTTGAGGCATTGTATGGCAGGAAATGCAGGTCACCGATATGTTGGGACGAAGTCGGCGAAAGAAGACTTATGGGACCAGACATTCTAGTTCAGACAACAGACAAAGTCCGAATTATCAGAGATCATCTCCGGGCAGCACAGAGCCGACAAAAGAGTTGGGCAGACACAAACAGAAGGCCATTGAATTCAGAACCGGTGAGCATGTATTTTTAAAGATATCACCCACCAAAGGGGTAATCCGGTTCGGTACTCGTGGAAAACTTAGTCCGAGATACATCGGCCCATTCGAAATTTTGGATCGTGTGGGAGATGTGTCTTACCGATGGCATTACCTCCATCTTTAGAAGGAGTACACAATGTATTCCATGTATCACAGTTGAGGAGGTATGTCAGGATGAGAGTCACATTCTGGATCACTCCGAACTGGATCTACGGCCAGATCTGTCTTACGTAGAGCAACCGATGGCCATCCTGGACAAAGTGTTAAGACATTGAAGAATAAGGCAATACCATTAGTATTGGTTTCTTGGAATAGGCATGTGCCAGGAGAAGCCACATGGGAACGGGAGGACGTTATTCGTGGGCGTTACCCTCAACTATTTTCAACTTAGTTGGTAAAACCCTTTCTTCCTATTCTCTCTATCGTCATCTTCCCCTTCCTGAAATTTCGAGGACGAAATTTTTGTAAGGTGGATAGATTGTAACACCCCATCCTCGGTATACGTGCACAGTTACGTATCCTGATTTTTGGTGCATTTTATTATTATTATTTTATTTTATTTTATTTTCTTTCTGCTATTTAAATACTACTCATATATATAGCAGTACTGCATGATTTGATCTGTTTGGTATTCAGATTTGACTAATTTTAGTTTCAAATATTATTTTTTAATATTCTAGATTTTTCATGATTTTCTGGAATTTTTCGGAATTAAATTGTAGATCTTCAAAACCGGTGTCGGCCAGTATCACTGGTTGATTCCAGAAATTTTAATTTGCTATTGGAACCAAATTTTAGGATTCTGCTTTCACATTCCTTCTTAGAATTATGTTTCTTCCTTGGGCATTTTCTGAGAATTTTCAGATTTTATCGAAAATTCAGCCTACCCGGTGTAGACACCGATCCCAGTATATTCCAGGATTTTTATTTTGAAAATGAGATAGAATTTCTGGAAACCGATTTCACCAAAAGTCATTTCATAATATTTTTGTGAATTTTTGGATAGCTTTCTGAGATACTTCAATTTTTGGTCATCCCTGGAGTTTTCGGTATTTTCCCAGATACCGAGAATTTATCCAAGTTTTTCACTTTATCTCTTTTCCATTTTTCTCTCTCCTTCCTCAAACGCGAGCTTCACCAGCTGGGTTCATCATTAATGCAGCCACCCTCTCCATGCTGCATTAAATGCTTATGGGCTGACTCAACTCAAGTCCAATCACCCATGCCTTTGTCCTTTTCTCTGAAACGCAGCCTCTTTGCGTTTTCTTCTGGACGCAGCCTTGAGTTCCCGCGTTTGGCTCTATATTTGCCTAAACGCAGCCTTGGGACATTGTGGACGCAGCAATCTTTGGAGGGAAAGTGATGATGGCTTATTATTATATTATTTTCCCCTTTATATATACATGCATCCCCATCTTCTCTCTCTTTCACTTTCTTCATCTCCTTTGTTTCCTGTGAGCTCCAACAGCAAGCACACCACCACCAAGCTCTTGGCCGGCCACCACAAACCCTCCCCTTCTCCATTTTTATTCCAACACCAAACTCCACCAACTCCTCCACTTTCTTCCCCTCCATCTCCTCCTCCATTTCCACCAACAACCACCATCTTCTTCAACCTCCTTTCACCAAGAGACTTCAAGGAACCCATCTCCTCCACAAGACTTCACCACCATTTCCACCACCACCTGCACCACCGTAGCCTCCACCAAGCATACCATCTTCACCTCCTCGTCAACCTCTTTCCGACGGGCTATAGCTTCATTCCCCGCAACGCCATTTGCAAAATCTCGTTTGCCATATTGAGTTGGACTTGCACCATCAACCTTTTGCCTTCTCTTGGGAGACCCGCCACTCCTTTGGATTGGGGCCGTGTTCTTCTTCGTTGACAGGATTCTAGGCCGATGCCCTCCTTTTGGTTTGGGACCGAGCTTCATCACCATAGATTTCCCGGTAATCGTTCGCGATTGTTCCGGTGATCATTTTGGTGATTAACTTGGTAAAGGACTCATCTTCTTCACTTGGCACTCTTGCTGGACTTTGGACGCATTCTAGGCGAGTAATTCTACTCGCCAAGACTTGGACATGAATTCTATACTTGTGATTTTATCAATAAAACTTAGCCCTCAAGCATCAGGATCTGTTCTCTGTTTTGCACCCATTAGTCGACTTGGCCCCACAACTAGTCGACTAACTTCCTTGAAACGCAACTTTATTTCTGAAAACGCAGCTTTCATTAGTCGACTACCCCTTTTCTACAGTCGACTAACTCTCTCCTGAGACGCGGACTTGAGACAAGACGCGGACTTGTGAGACGCGGATTTGAGACAAGACGCGGACTTGTGAGACGCGGATTTGTGACAAGACGCGGACTTGTGAGACGCGGATTTGTGACAAGACGCGGACTTGTGAGACGCGGCATTTTGAAACGCAGTCTTGTGAAACGCAGCCTATTAGTCGACTAACCCCTTCTTCTAGTCGACTAACTTTTCTCCTGAAAACGCAACTCTTTGAGACGCAGCCCTATCAGTCGACTTGTCCCCTATCTATAGTCGACTAATTCCTTCATAAGTCGACTACTATCTCTCCCTAGTCGACTAATCTTGACTATTTGCTATGGTTAATTACTTCTTTGATTATGAACATTATCTTTGGGTCATGTATTTTATATTGCTATTTCATGGCATGTTACTTGATGAATATCACCTCTTATCATGCTATCTATTGACACAAGGCATGATACACCTGACTCCTATAATTATCATTACAACGGGAATGATAACCGGACTTCATAATTTACAAACTTGATTACTTGATAGTACGAACCAGTACTCCTGATATACCTGTACTCCTGACATGTTCCTGCTCATTCCCGAAATCTGATAATTATTTAATATACCATAAAATGAGACAACTTACATTGGGTCGGGGAAATACGCGGCTATCAATATATGTTCGTGTTTACAGTGGTATTAGGTATGTTGTGCAACTAAATTTCCGGTCTGACCTGTGGGCCTCCAGGCGACCGAGGGGAGTGCTGGCTCCCTCATTCCTGGTACCATCATGATAAGGGCATACAATAAGTCCCTCCTGTTTGCCTTGCGGTGGGTTCCGTCACCAAGCAACGGAACAATCCTGGGCCGTGGTCCCGGGTATGTACGGGACCCACTGTAAACATAGATCGTTGATACCCCCGCTGGTTTCCAATAACAACCTTGCTTTACTGGGATATGGATCTATGTGTGCTGGGACGCTAGTCCACATAGCTAGATATCAGGGTAAGGTGAGCTATAATAATAATAATGATAAAAGACGCTAATTGTGGGAGTTGTATGCACTTGGATTACGGTGACATGAGATAAAGGTATATAGATGAGGGTTTCCTTGTTTGGATTATTCCCTCGAGGTACTAGTCTCGTGAAGCTGTAGTTTAAGCGTATACATTGCCCTTCCGTTTATAATATGTTGTGCTTCTTTTACTTTCTGGCTGATTTCTCATGATATCATACCAACTCTCATGCTCATGTTTCTATTGCCACTCGGCTGTAACCTGCTCTACTTGTTCGGGAGGTCCTGACTCCCTTGAATCTGTATGTTCAGGTTCCGAACCTTGGATCGAGGTGGAGCCTTCTGTGGAAGATCAAGCTTTCCTTTCCGAGCAGGCTGATTAGCCTCGGTTGCTGTCGTCCCAGACTTTCCTTTTTAGCTCGCGGGATCCCCTTTCAACTCGTGAGCATATTGTAATTATATTGTAAATCGTACTTTTGTGCTTGGCTGTGATATATGATGCATGTGATATGTAAGAGTATGTCACAACTTGTGATAACCTTGTATAATTGTATTTTCTTGTGTTGGCATATGAATGGGCACTACGCTTGTCGTACTCTGATTCTTGCTTGTACTGATGCTTAACGTATATACGTGAGGGTATTTCCGACCTGCGTATGTACGTTGCAGTAACGTCCCCGTACCCGTGGGATCGGGGCGTTACACCTCCTCTTCCCCAGGCTGCCGTGAGAACCCACAGCACCAGGCGTCCAAGCATCACCTGTTGGCAGCCCCTTGGCCGCAGCACTTCTCCCTCCTTGCTCCGTCGTCGGACATCCGCCGCAACCCAGAGCTCCACAGCAACCACGGTCGATCCAACAGCCAGCGTGAGCCCCCTGCACATCCCTCTCTCTTTACAAATTGTATGCATGGGAATGATATTATGTGTGTATTAATTTAAGTAGGTTATTTTCATGTGTGGGAGACATCTTACTCCGAGCCATTTTCCGTCTCTCCGTGTGTCGTTATTGATCGCCGTCGGCGAGTGCGAACGCACCCACACCCTTCATGGTGATATTCTCTACACAACGATATCCTCCGTAGCCCCCGACGCCTCCACCAGAGCCTCCGTCGGCGCGCCACAAATCGCCCCGAGGTTAGTTCTATATTTATATGTGTAAGGGTAGACTTGTAATAATTGGGAAGTGTTTATTTGTGTTGTGGGTGCGTGAGTTAAGGTTTGCATGTAATTATGCATGGATGTGCATGTCTATGTATTTTAATTCATGTAAGTGTATGTACATATGTATATATAAGTATGTATAGATGTATGCATGCATATAAGCGTATATACGTGTAGGTATGCATGATTATTAGTTTGTATATATGTATATATATGTATGTGTATACTTGTATATGTATATATGCGGGTGTACACGTATGATTATGCGTATATATTGTGGAGTGTATACGTGTACGAGGGAATGTTTGTGTGAGTTGATGTGTTTGGTTGCGTGTTGCAGTGTTTCGGATTCGTTTGGTGAGATCCAGACCATTGCAGGAGATCCGGACCCGATTCGGATTCGTGCTCGTTGTGGACCCGAAACATAAGCGATTCGAAGACCGATCCATGGGATGATCCGTAGATCAGTACTGGTTCGTGCAGTGAAGACCAGACGGCGATTCAGTTCTAAATCGCGTCATTTTATGTGAGTGTTTGTACTTGTGTATTTACCGTTGACGATATGTATTTATATGTTACTCTTATCATTTTATGTGACTTACTGTTATATTTTACCAGTTTGATTGCTTGTATCACTTCATGATTTATTATAGTTAGGATATATAGCTTGTTTCAGGTTACTTAAGGCTTAGCGCGTATACGTGAGGGATTTTCCTTGCGTATATGCATCGCTGACTCGCGTCACGTCTCTGCTTCAGCGTATTTTCAGAAGCGGGGCGTGACAGGGTTTTCTTGGTATTAGAGCCTAGGTTTTCAACTTGCGATATTGAATCTTTGACTTTTGTGTCGTAAGAGACCTAGTTCTTACTAGTAACTTGAAACAGGTTATAGTTACACTGTAATATACATATACTATCCATTATAATATTCAGTCCATTTGAAATTGGCCGTCCTCCCTTTGAAATTTCATCTCTTGTATCTTTTGATCTCCCTGATTATATATCTTCTTCTAGAGTACTTTGGATTCCATCTTGATCTCTATCAATCTTCTCGATTCTATTTTCTGGTATTTGCCTCTTGAGATTGGTTACTCCTTGCTGAAGTCGGTAGCAGAATCAGAGTAGCGCAGCGGAAGCGTGGTGGATTTATGATGTGCCGAGAAGCAACGTGAGGTTTGTTTGTCTTCTCCCTTGATTTTAATTCTTTTTACTATTCCTTGTCCTCTTGAATTTCGAGGACGAAATTTTTATAAGGTGGGAAGAATGTAATATCCCTAATTAGAAATACTGTATTTTTATTTTCTTAGTATTTTTTGATTTACTGATTATTTTTTTAATCAACTTAAATTATTATTTTCTTTCTTGTGATTATTATTATTATTAAATATGGAAATTATTTTTAAGATAGTAAATGGTATTTTAGCTTTATATATTATTACCATTATTAATTATCAATATTTTTAGTTACTTATCACTATTATTTCTATTATTATTCTTATAATTAATTGCTATTATTATTTCATTATGATTATTATTATTATTTCTTATTAATATTAGTAGAGATATTATTATTAATATTATTAATATTATTTTAGTTATTACTATGTTTATTGTTAATTATTATTATTAGTGTTTACTATATTATTGTTAATTTCGTTGTTGTTACTATTTTCCATTATTAATATTAGTTAATGTGAATATTATTATTATTGATTTTTGTTAATGTTAATTATTTTGAAGTAATTATTATTTAGTGTTATAATTAGTATTATTGATGTATATACATATGTTATTATTAATATGGTTCTTATTATTATTTTCTCCTTCCTATTCTTAAACCCTTGTTCCTAGCCCATAACCCATTAGCCTAGACCCAATATCCAATATCCTAATACATATTAGATTCATACCCTCAAACCCGTACCCAATAACCCACCCTATATATTCCTAAACTTATCCCTAATCAAAGCACTATCCCATCACCCCCTATCTTCTTTTCTTCTCCCTACACGCGCCGCCACGCCAACCTCAACTAGCAGGCCGCGAGATCTCCATCCTCCCCTCTTTGTTGGCAGCCATGTGCCTCTTGCACTCCCCCTCCAACCGAGTGCCGGCAGCACGACAGCGCCCCTCCATAACCTCCACAGCCTGCAGCTCCGAAGCCCCAACAGCCGACTTCCCATCACCCTCGAGATCCCCGGAGTCCCTACCGAGCCCCCGCGTGACCCTGCCGAGCCCTCCCGCACGCGAACCAGCATGGCCTCTCCACCCTTTCCTTCACCCCAGGCTGCCGTGAGAACCCACAGCACCAGGCGCCCAAGCATCACCCGTTGGCAGCCCCTTGGCCGCAGCACTTCTCCCTCCTTGCTCCGTCGTCGGACATCCGCGACAACCAAGAGCTCCACAGCAACCACGGCCGATCCAATAGCCAGCGTGAGCCCCCTGCACATCCCTCTCTCTTTACAAATTGTATGCATGGGAATGATATTATATGTGTATTAATTCAAGTGGGTTATTTTCATGTGTGGGAGACATCTTACTCCGAGCCATTTTTCGTCTCTCCGTAGTCGTTATTGATCGCCGTCGGCGAGCGCGAACGCACCCCCGCCCTTCATGGTGATATTCTCTATCCAATGACATCCTCCGTAGCCCCGACGTCTCCACCAGAGCCTCCGTCGGCGCGCCACAAATCTCCCCGAGGTTAGTTCTATATTTATATGTGTAAGGGTAGACTTGTAGTAATTGGGAAGTGTTTATTTGTGTTCTGGGTGCGTGTGTTAAGGTTTGCATGTAATTATGCATGGATGTGCATGTCTATGTATTTTAATTCATGTAAGTGTATGTACATATGTATATATAAGTATGAATAGATGTATGTATGTATATAAGCGTATATACGTGTAGGTATGCATGATTATTAGTTTGTATATATGTAAATATATGTATGTATAGAGGTGTATGTATGTGTATACTTGTATACGTATATATGCGGGTGTACATGTATGTTTATGCGTATATATTGTGGAGTCGAGGGTATGTTTGTGTGAGTTCATGTGTTTGGTTGCGTGTTGCAGTGTTTCGGATTCGTTTGGTGAGATCTGGACCGTTGCAGGAGATCCGGACCCGATTTGGATTTGTGCTCGTTGTTGACCCGATACAAAAGCGATTCGAAGACCGATCCATGGGATGATCCGTAGATCAGTACTGGTTCGTACAGTGAAGACCAGACGGCGATTCAGTTCCGAAACTGCGTCATTTTATGTGAGTGTTTGTACTTGTGTATTTACCATTGATGATATGCATTTATATGTTACTCTTATCATTTTATGTGACTTTTTGTTATATTTACCAGTTTGATTACTTGTATCACTTCATGATTCATTATAGTTAGAATATGTAGCTTGTTCGGGTTACTTAAGGCTTAGCGCGTATACGTGAGGGATTTTCCTTACATATGCATCGCCGACTCGCGTCATGTCTCCGCTTCAACGTATTTTGCTAAGCGGGATGTGACATGATTTTCTTGGTATCAGAGCCTAGGTTTTCGACTTGCGATGTTGAATCTTTGACTTTTGTTTCGTAAGAGACCTAGTTCTTAACAGTAACTTGAAACAAGTTATAGTTACATTGTAATATACATATACTATCTATTATGACATTCAGTTCATTTGAAGTTGGCCGTCCTCCCTTTGAAAGCTCATCTCTTTGATCTTCTGATCTCCCTGATTATATATCTTCTTCTAGAGTACTTTAGATTCCATCTTGATCTCTATCAATCTTCTTGATTCTATTTTTCTGGTCTTTGTCTCTTGAGATTGGTTACTCCTTGCTGAAGTCGGTAGCAGAATCAGAGTAGCGCAGCGAAAGCATGGTGGATTTATGATGTGCTGAGAAGCAATGTGAAGTTTGTTTGTCTTCTCCCTTGATTTTTAATTGTTTTTATTGTAAGATCACCTAGAGGGGGGTGGATAGGTGATGGCTAATCTAATGGTCACTTGTGAACAAATAATGCGGAATTAAAACTAAGTTGACCAAATTAAACTTCTTTTAATTCAACACTTATGTATAACACAAGAGTGTTGCCGAATTCCCCTTGCGAGGCTCTGGACAAACTCCTCTAGATTCCCCTTGAATGGGTTGAGGTGCCGCGTTGGCTCTCTTGGTTGAATACTAGTGTTAATAACAATCCCAAGCAAGTATAGCAATTATGAGCACAAAGGTATATCATGCATATAAGAGATAAAGACTATAAAGTAATGCAAGATATAAGTGAGACAAAAAGAGTAAGAGAGTAAGAGTGAGCAATCGCAAACACAAAGGGTTTGTTTCGAGGTTCGAGCACACTTGCTCTACATCCCCGCCTTCGACACACGAAGGATTTCCACTATGCACGATCCAACCGGATCTCTCCTTGGTGCCGCAACACCTACAAGCCCTCGGACTCCCAAAGTCCCTTACACACCACAAGCCCACCGGCTCGTCGAGGCCGCACCTCGTACAACAAGTCCGCACCCGAACTCAAAACACCAACGAGCACACTTGCCCATTTCCTCAAATACAAAGAAAGATCTTGGTGTTCTAAACACTTGATCACCTAACAAAACTCTCACTATAACACTCCTATAGGATAGATATAACTATGGATGCTCAAGTGTAGTGTGAGAAATCAAGGAAAGAACTTTGATGGAAAACTCAAGAAATCACAATAAACACTCTCTTGATAAAATCCCTTTTGATAGGAAATATTGGCACTCTATTTTGTGGAGAAAACTCTGCTAAAAGAATGGAAATAACTGGACAAAAGTTCTCCTAAAATCTTGGCTTCAAACAATGACAAAACCCTTTTATAGAGGCCAGAAAAATCTGACCGTTGGGCTCTGTCAGAGCTTCCGGTCGACCGGTCCGGTCGACCGGCAACGGTCAAAATCCGACCGTTGCAGCCTCCGGTCGACCGACCCGGTCGACCGAGCAACTGGAGAAGAGAGTAAACTCTTTGTCGGTCGACCGGCCCGGTCGACTGATATTTCCTGAGAGCAAAGCTCTCTGAAGCGGTCGACCGACCCGGTCGACCGTCCTCCAGTGCACCAAGGCGTGCACGTCTGTGCACGTCGGTCGACTGATCCGGTCGACCGACTTCAGACCCGGTCGACCGGTCCGGTCGACCGCTGAAGCCTGAAACAGTTTGCACAGTTCTGCACAGATACGGGATTTGAAAATCGGTCTTTTCACTCAATAAAAATCCCATAAATTCACAGTAAATCTAAAAAATAGTTTTAATCACAATAAAAACTGTTTTTTCTAAAAACATGTCTTTCTAAGACTTGTTTTTCCATAACTTCACAAAATACAAAAACAAGATATTTTGAACTTATAAAGCATAGTGTGTATGGATATGATCCACTACACAATCATAATAAAATATCTATGTTTTTTGATCATAAAGCTCTAAACTTGGTTATGGTTTGAAAAGATATATATGATAGAAATACCAAAAACCAAAGTTTATATTTTGTCTCAAAGAAAATCTTTTACTAAATAAAAATTCTTTTCTAAAAAGAAATCTTTTATGAAATCAATTAAATCAAGAGTTCTATCAAGAGTGTGTGTGTGAAATAGACTTGAGCAATCCACCAACTATCTATCCTTTACATTTTTACTAAAACAAAAATACAAATCTTATACCTAGACACAAGTCTTCAACTCCTTGAAGTCTTCCCTTGAAGGCTTCTCATCTTCTTGACTTGGTCCAAGCTTGATCCAAAGCTCCTTGGATCACATCATGCAAGCTCTAAATCTTGACAATTTATCCTTTGTTGAGCTTTGCACCTACTAAGATCTTGATAAAGAATCTGTCACTAATTAAACACAAGATCATTAGAAATCATAACTTCATGAGTTGATCATCATCAAAACTAGGGTGATAGGCCTTTGGCCAACATTTATTATTCCCTGCCCTATTGAATTTCAGAGACGAAATTTTTATAAGGTAGGAAGAATGTAATATCCCTAGTTAGAAATACTGTATTTTTATTTTCCTAAAGTATTTTTTTGATTTACTGATTATTTTTTTAATCAACTTAAATTATTATTTTCTTTCTTGTGATTATTATTATTATTAAATATGAAAATTATTTTTAAGATAGTAAATGGTATTTTAGCTTTATATATTATTACCATTATTAATTTTCAATATTTTTAGTTACTATCACTATTATTTCTATTATTATTCTTATATTAATTGCTATTATTATTTCATTATGATTATTATTATTTCTTATTAATATTAGTAGAGATATTATTATTAATATTATTAATATTATTTTAGTTATTACTATGTTTATTGTTAATTATTATTATTAGTGTTTACTATATTCTTGTTAATTTCGTTGTTGTATTTATTTACCATTATTAATATTAGTTAATGTGAATATCATTATTATTGATTTTTGTTAATGTTAATTATTATTATTATTTTGTAGTAATTATTATTTAGTGTTATAATTAGTATTATTGATGTATATACATATGTTATTATTAATATGGTTCTTATTATTATTTTCTCCTTCCTATTCTTAAACCCTTGTTCCTAGCCTATAACCCATTAGCCTAGACCCAATATCCAATATCCTAATACCCATTAGATCCATACCCTCAAACCCTTACCCAATAACCCATCCTATATAATCCTAAACTTAACCCTAATCAAAGCACTAATCCCATCACCCCCCCTATCTTCTTTTCTTCTCCCTCCACGCGCCGCCACGCCAACCTCAACTAGCAGGTCGCGAGATCTCCATCCTCCCCTCTTTGTTGGCAGCCATGTTCCTCTTGCACTTCCCTTCCAACGACAGCGCTGGCAGCACGACAGCGCCCCTCCACAACCTCCAAAGCCTGCAGCTCCGAAGCCCCAACAGCCATCTCCCATCACCCCCGAGATCCTCGGAGTCCCTACCAAGCCCCCGCGTGCCCCTGCCGAGCCCTCCCGCACGCGCACCAGCATGGCCTCTCCACCCTTTCCTTCTTGGCTGGCCAAGCACCAGGCCTCCTCTACCCTAGGCTGCCGTGAGAACCCACAGCACCAGGCGTCCAAGCATCACCCGTTGGCAGCCCCTTGGCCGCAGCACTTCTCCCTCCTTGCTCCATCGTCGGACATCCGCGGCAACCCAGAGCTCCACAGCAACCACGGCCGATCCAACAGCCAGCGTCAGCCCCCTGCACATCCCTCTCTCTTTACAAATTGTATGCATGGGAATGATATTATGTGTGTATTAATTCAAGTGGGTTATTTTCACGTTGGGAGACATCTTACTCCGAGCCATTTTTCGTCTCTCCGTTGTCGTTATTGATCGCCGTCGGCGAGCGCGAATGCACCCACGCCCTTCATGGTGTTATTCTCTATCCAACGACATCCTCCGTAGCCCCCGACGCCTCCACCAGAGCCTCCGTCGGCGCGCCACAAATCGTCCCGAGGTTAGTTCTATATTTATATGTGTAGGGTAGACTTGTAATAATTGGAAGTGTTTATTTGTGTTGTGGGTGCATCAGTTAAGGTTTGCATGTAATTATGCATGGATGTGCATGTCTATGTATTTTAATTCATGTAAGTGTATGTACATATGTATATATAAGTATGTATAGATGTATGTATGTATATAAGCGTATATACGTGTAGGTATGCATGATTATTAGTTTGTATATATGTAAATATATGTATGTATAGAGGTGTATGTATGTGTATACTTGTATACGTATATATGCGGGTGTACATGTATGTTTATGCGTATATATTGTGGAGTGTATACGTGTACGAGGGTATGTTTGTGTGAATTCATGTGTTTGGTTGCGTGTTGTAGTGTTTCGGATTCGTTTGGTGAGATCTGGACCGTTACAGGAGATCCGGACCCGATTCGGGTTCGTGCTCATTGTGGACCCGATACATAAGCGATTCGAAGACCGATCCATGGGATGATCCGTAGATCAGTACTGGTTCGTGTAGTGAAGACCAGACGGCGATTCAGTTCCGAAATCGCGTAATTTTATGTGAGTGTTTGTACTTGTGTATTTACCATTGACGATATGCATTTATATGTTACTCTTATCATTTTATGTGACTTTTTGTTATATTTCACCAGTTTGATTAATTGTATCACTTCATGATTCATTATAGTTACGATATGTAGCTTGTTCGGGTTACTTAAGGCTTAGCGCGTATACGTGAGGGATTTTCCTTGCGTATATGCATCGTCGACTCGCGTCACGTCTCCGCTTCAACGTATTTTGGGAAGCGGGGCGTGACATGATTTTCTTGGTATCAGAGCCTAGGTTTTCGACTTGCGATGTTGAATCTTTGACTTTTGTTTCGTAAGAGACCTAGTTCTTAACAGTAACTTGAAACAAGTTATAGTTATACTGTAATATACATATACTATCTATTATGACATTCAGTTCATTTGAAGTTGGTCGTCCTCCCTTTGAAAGCTTATCTCTTTGATCTTTTGATCTCCCTGATTATATATCTTCTTCTAGAGTACTTTGGATTCCATCTTGACCTCTATCAATCTTCTCGATTCTATTTTCTGGTCTTTGTCTCTTCAGATTGGTTACTTCTTGCTGAAGTCGGTAGCAGAATCAGAGTAGCGCAGCGGAAGCATGGTGGATTTATAATGTGCTGAGAAGCAACGTGACGTTTGTTTGTCTTCTTCCTTGATTTTTAATCGTTTTTATTATTCCCTGCCCTATTGAATTTCAGAGATGAAATTTTTATAAGTTGGGAAGAATGTAATATCCCTAGTTAGAAATACTGTATTTTTATTTTTCTAAAGTATTTTTTTCGATTTACTGATTATTTATTTAATCAACTTAAATTATTATTTTCTTTCTTGTGATTATTATTATTATTAAATATGAAAATTAGTTTTAAGATAGTAAATGGTATTTTAGCTTTATATATTATTACCATTATTAATTTTCAATATTTTTAGTTACTATCACTATTATTTCTATTATTATTCTTATTATTAATTGCTATTATTATTTCATTATGATTATTATTATTTCTTATTAATATTAGTAGAGATATTATTATTAATATTATTAATATTATTTTAGTTATTACTAGGTTTATTGTTAATTATTATTATTAGTGTTTACTATATTATTGTTAATTTCGTTGTTGTATTTATTTACCATTATTAATATTAGTTAATGTGAATATTATTATTAATTTTTGTTAATGTTAATTATTATTATTATTTTGTAGTAATTATTATTTAGTGTTATAATTAGTATTATTGATGTATATACATATGTTATTATTAATATGGTTCTTATTATTATTTTCTCCTTCCTATACTTAAACCCTTGTTCCTAGCCCATAACCCATTAGCCTAGACCCAATATCCAATATCCTAATACCCATTAGATCCATACCCTCAACCCGTACCCAATAACCCATCCTATATAATCCTAAACTTAACCCTAATCAAAGCACTAATCCCATCACCGCCTATCTTCTTTTCTTCTCCCTACACGCACCGCCACGCCAACCTCAACTAGCAGGCCACGAGATCTCCATCCTCCCCTCTTTGTTGGCAGCCATGTGCCTCTTGCATTCCCCCTCAACCGAGTGCCAGCAGCACGACAGCGCCCCTCCACAACCTCCACAGCCTGCAGCTCCGAAGCCCCAACAGCCGACTTCCCATCGCCCCCGAGATCCCCGGAGTCCCTTCCGAGCCCCGCGCGTGCCCCTGCCGAGCCCTCCCGCACGCGCACCAGCATGGCCTCTCCACCCTTTCCTTCTTGGCCGGCCAAGCATAGGCCTCCTCTACCCCAGGCTGCCGTGAGAACCCACAGCACCAGGCGTCCAAGCATCACCCGTTGGCAGCCCCTTGGCCGCATCACTTCTCCCTCCTTGCTCCGTTGTCGGACATCCGCGGCAACCCAGAGCTCCACAGCAACCACGGCCGATCCAACAGCCAGTGTAAGCCCCCTGTACATCCCTCTCTCTTTAAAATTGTATGCATGGAATGATATTATGTGTGTATTAATTCAAGTGGGTTATTTTCAGGTGTGGGAGACATCTTACTCCGAGCCATTTTTCGTCTCTCCGTTGTCGTTATTGATCGCCGTCGGCGAGCGCGAACGCACCCACGCCCTTCATGGTGATATTCTCTATCCAACGACATTCTTTGTAGCCCCCGACGCCTCCACCAGAGCCTCCGTCGGCGCGCCACAAATCGCCCCGAGGTTTGTCTATATTTATATGTGTAAGGGTAGACTTGTAATAATTGGGAAGTGTTTTTTGTGTTGTGGGTTCGTGAGTTAAGGTTTGCATGTAATTATGCATGGATGTGCATGTCTATGTATTTTAATTCATGTAAGTGTATGTACATATGTATATATAAGTATGTATAGATGTATGTATGTATATAAGCGTACATACGTGTAGGTATGCATGATTATTAGTTTGTATATATATGTGTGTGTGTGTGTGGTGTGTATATATATATATGTATGTGTATACTTGTATATGTATATATGCGGGTGTACACGTATGTTTATGCGTATATATTGTGGAGTGTATACGTGTACGAGGGTATGTTTTGTGAGTTCATGTGTTTGGTTGCGTGTTGCAGTGTTTCGGATTCGTTTGTGAGATTCGGACCGTTGCAGGAGATCTTGACCCGATTCGGATTCGTGCTCGTTGTAGACACGATACTTTGGCAATTCGAAGACTGATCCATGGGATGATCCGTAGATCAGTACTGGTTCGTGCAGTGAAGACCAGATGGCGATTCGGTTCCAACCGCGTTATTTTATGCGAGTGGTTTTCTTGTGTATTTACCGTTGACGATATGCATTTATATGTTACTCTAATCATTTTATGTGACTTTCTGTTATATTTTACCAGCTTGATTACTTGTATCACTTCATGATTCATTATAGTTAGGATATATAGCTTGTTTCTGGTTACTTAAGGCTTAGCGCGTATACGTGAGGGATTTTCCTTGCGTATATGCATCGCCGACTCGCGTCACGTCTCTGTTTTAACGTATTTTGGGAAGCGGGGCGTGACACACATCGTGCCAAGCCCGAGTGTGCATGAACAAGGAGATGGATGTCGGCAAGGGGCCCTAGAGCTCGCGACCAAGGAGACGGATCTCGGCAAGGGGGCTCTGGTGCGCGCTGCCTAGAGATGAATCTCAGCAGCAGGGCACTGGGGCATGGCGTGGATTCGAAGGGATGCAACCTTGGCATATCTTCAGTCACAAGCATGGGGCATGGCCTTTGCCAGGGCACAAGGGGGTGCAAGACTTGGCGCGAAAAGGTAAAGGCCTTAAAGGGGCAGGCAATGGTGCATATGGCAATGATGTTGGTGAAGGTGTTGGTTCTCGATCTCAGCGGCCAGTTGGTGTTTGACAATTCAGATCTGAGAGTGCGCGGTCAGTTTTTTTATGGTGCAGGTGGTTCTGAAGGAGTTCGTCAAGGCGTTCCTTGGCATTGCCAGGTTGTGATACAAGGAAACAAGGCCATGCGACAGGGCAAAGGGGATCGAGGCAATGAATCAGTAATTGAAATTTGTCCTTGGATCCCAAGTTATGCCATGGAATAAATCACAAGTCAAGAAGGATACTTAATGATGATTGTAGAATGGATTTTGTGGCCCAGAGCGATCATTGGACGTAAAATCTATGCTAAAATCCCTAGATATGAGATTATTTCCAACGTGAATAGATAAGTAATACCCTTGCAAGCTATGTGATTGGAAATAAACCAAAGTAAATCTTGTGTTACTCACATATGGAAGCCATCATGCTCACTAGAGATTCATTCAAGAGTGAATGAGTTTTTTCTTCAGTATGGAGTGAAAGTTGACCTAGAGGGGGTGCATAGGTGTAGTGCCAATCTAATGACAAATAATACGAAAATGCTAATAATTATAAAATGAATAATGCAATGGCCAACTCAAATCAAGAAGTGAAGCCAGATTACTTATGAAGCGCTCTAGAACTTTTCTCTATATTCTCCTAAACAATTAGTTGAGGTGCTCAATTGCCTTCTTGATTGAGAAAGTGAAAATCGACAAGTAAGGATGATGCTAGCAATAAATAGCAACAAATGAATGTAAAACACAAGTGTAAGCAATAGCAAGTAGAATAGTGCAAGAGAGAAAGTATTGCAAACACAAGTGATTCGTTTTGAAATTTAAGTACAAAGCTCTACGTCCCCGCCTTCACCGCGTGAAGGATTTCACTATCCACTAAGGATCTTTTCACAAAGGATCCTCCACAAAAGAACTACAATAGTTTATACAAGACCGGAGTACACAACTCAAACTCTCAATCCTCTACAAAAGAGGTAGCATAAAGCCAATGAGGTTTACAAGCGCTTGGTGACCACAAGGTCACAAATACTCTCTTTTACAACTTCCTATAGTATATGATGAGAAGTGAGGCTCTAAAAGTTTGTGAGAGAGAAAATTCAGTTGAAATGAATAAATTTAAGAGCTGAATACTTACAAAATTTGGTTTGAAAATGAGAGTACTTGAAGTAAGAAAACTAGAAAACTTTCTTTTTTGAATAAACTTGATTTTCAAATATTTCCTAAAATCAAAAATTTCTCTATCTTTAATCCTCTCCAAATGAACTATATATATAGGCAAGTGATAAACACTTTAGTATAGCTTATCAGGTCATTAGGAAGAGATTAGGTCCAAAAAAGGGAAAAATATCCTTTAGAGAATAAGTTAAAATTTCAGATTTTAAAAACTAGCGGTTACTGTAGCTCTGTCTGAACATCGGTCGACCGGTCAGTTGACGGGTAGTTCAAATTTTTTGAACTAACCATTGACTTCGGTCGACTGCCCGGGTCAACCGATCTCAACCGAGACCAACGATCAACAAAACTCTGATAGTCGGTCAACCGCTCGGCCGATCGTTAGGTTTACCGGTCGACCGATTGGTCGCCCGACAAACATGCACATCATGTACAAACTGATGGCCAAAATTGGCCACAAGGTCCGGTCCGACCGACCTAGCCTAAAAACACATTTTCAGGTAAATTTTAAATTAAACTCTTTTTAAATATTTTGTAATTATTTGAAAAGTGATATGGCAAACATAGGCTATGAGATACATGATAGAGATAGGATATATAAATTTGAAAAAATATGGGATATGTATTGATTGCTAAAAGAAAGAACAACCAATGAGTTAAGAATATACCGTTTAGCTTGTGGCTAACGGGTCGTGTCCACAAGGAGGGATGCGATGGAAGCTTTTCGGTGAATCGTTTAGAAACAAGGAGTTGTGTTCGTTTTTAGGAAAAAGAGAATGGAGAGAAAGAGATGAAGGAAAGAAAAATTGCAATTTTTAGAAAAGATTTTGGAGAAGGTGATATAGAAAACTTGAAAATTGTTTTGTTATTTGTAGTAATAAAGAAGGTCTGGGCTCACTATCTCACTACTGAATTGTTCTTTCTTCTCTTAAAATGTTAAGTCCCTCAAATGATCATTGCAAAACTTAGAGTTGTCTTTTAGAAAGTTTAAGTAAAGTACATAAGATGTTAGAAGAGTTGAGTCTTTTTCTTCAAGAAATCGTAGAATCGAATGTTAAAACATCAAGCGCGAAGAAGAAAGAATGAATTAAAAATGATTCGAGAGATGTTCATGAAAGAGTTGCGAATTCAACTATCTAAGCCCATCCTCATGTGCCTTCAAGAACACTTTCAAAAGAAAGGCTTTTAAGTGAGGCATTCATATGAGTCATCGGGTATTTTTTTCTTTTAAAGCAGGGAAGAAGAAAAGCAAAAGAGAGTTCGATAGCAAGCCCAGAAAAAATGTTTAGTTATCCATGGAAAACGAAGAAGAAAACAAAGACATAATGCAAACCATACCGTATTGCAAGTGGAAGAGAAATTGGCTCGACTTTTGTATTGCTGTCACTTCAATTTTCAAGTACAAGCTCTCAGTCCTCTCTCTCACAAGTTTTGAACTGGACTACAAATTAAAAAGCAAGATTACAACTCTTGTTCTAGCTAATAAAGAACCTAAATCCTAAGAAAATAAATGTAAACTTAATCCTAGTCTTCGCTCCTTTTCTCTTTGCTGAAACAAGTATTTATAGGCAAAAACCTAAAGGGGAAGATCTCAGGAAGATTGGGGGATCTCCTGGTCTGATGTATTTCCCGTATCTTCTTCTGATTTTCTTGTTTTTTGCTTCAAAAGTTGACAAAACAGCCTTTGATTGTGCTTGATTCAGGGAGGATTCTTCTCAACCTTCCTTATATGCCAAGATTTTGCCCACAGGGAGGATTCTTCTCAACCTTCCTTATATGCCAAGATTTTACCTTGATTTCTTTATCTTGATTAAGGAGGATTCTTCTCAACCTTCCTTATATGCCAAATTTTGCCCACAGGGAGGATTCTTCTCAACCTTCCTTATATGCCAAGATTTTGCCCTGATTTCTTCATTTCAAATTTATTCTGAATTAATCAGAATTTGGTGGGCTATTGGGCTTTGTTTTTATTTTCTTTCTTTTAGCACTTGGGCATACATTTAAAAAAGGAAAAAAAAGACTATTATAGGATTTATTAGCTAAAAAGTATGGTAAGGTGACAATGTAAATGCAATATACGTGACTAATCACACCCCACACTTATCTTTTGCTCGCCCTCGAGCAAACAACTAAACTTATGCTAAGGATTTTGAACCACTTTCGCAGGTCACTCGATTGCACTGAGCATGTGTAACAAGCCGTTAAACCTCTAGGTTTCCCTTAGAGGATGAGTTTTGTCTCGTGAGGGTTTTTCAGCGGATTACACCCACAAAATCCGAATTTTCATTTATTGATAAAAATGATATTTCTATTTTAAAAGATAAAATTAACTCTTTAGGAGATGTGTTAAAGAAATGTGAGTTTGATAAAGCTAGGTTGGAGGCAATGTTTCCTAAGAAACATACTCCAAAGAATTATGTTCATACTACACATGCTCATCATACCAGACATACTCACACTCCTAAATCACAACATATACATACACATCATGCTAGACACGCCACACACACAGCAAGCATGTTCACACCCCACACTCCCATCATACTTTTATTTATGGTAGAGTTTATTTATGCACATATTGTGACCGAAAAAGTCACTTAGTCAAATTTTGATTTGATAGAATAAATGCTTCTAATGATCACATTTGGGTTCGAAATGCTAACATTAAAGGACCCAAGAAAATTTGGGTACCAAAATCAACTAAATTGTTACTTGATATAGGTACACACCAAGGTTCCAAGACATAAGGAGCGGTGGTATCTTTATAGCGATTGTTCAAGGCATATGATGTGGGATATCAATAATTTTGCAGCCCTATTAAGGTACCATGAAGGTGGCATCGTCACCTTCAGAGATGATTTCAAAGGAAAAATTATCGGTATAGGTAACATTAAAATTAGCTCATCTCCCTTAATTAAAAATGTTGTTTTAGTTGATGGTCTCAAGCATAACCTCTTGAGTATTAGTCAACATTGTGATAGAGGTTTCAAAGTGGTTTTTGATGATTTAGCTTGCAATATTTTAGATAGACAAACCAATGCATGTGTGCTTTTCAATTTTCATGAAAATAATGTGTACATGATTGATATGTCAAATTTACAATACAATATTACATGTTTAAATGCCTTTAATGAAGACTCTTGGTTATGGCATAGAAGACTAGGCTATAGTTCATTTGACCATCTATCTAGAATCAGCGATAAGAAAGTGGTGAAAGATATTCCTTGTTTGATATTTGAGAAGGACCGCATTTACGATGCGTGCCAATTTGAGAAACAAACAAAGTCCTTTTCAAAACAATCAAGGATATCATGACATCAAGACCCTTGGAGTTAATTCACATCGATTTGTTTGATCCAACTAAAACTAAAAGTCTAAGTTGAAATCGTTTTGTCTTTGTTTTGGTTGATGATTTTTCTCGTTTTACATGGGTTTCTTTTTAGAACACAAGATCAAGCTTTTTCACATTTTCAAGTGTTTAGAAAAAGAGTTAAAAAAGAAAACATTTTTTGATTTTTCGTATAAGAAGTGATAGAGGTGGTGAATTTATTAACCACTCCTTTATCACCTATTGTGAAGAACATAGAATCAAACATGAACTATCATGTCCTAGAACTTTACAACAAAATGGAGTCATTGAAAGGAAGAATCATACTCTTCAAGAAATGGCTAGGACAGTGATAAATGAATACGGACTCCCACAATACTTATGGGCCGAGGTTGTAAACACATCATGTTACATCTCAAATAGAATTTATTTTTGTAAAGATTCTTCTAAAACTTTATTTGAAATTTACTATTTGAGAAAACCTAATGTTTCTTACTTTAATGTTTTTGGTTGTAAATGCATTGTTTAAAACACTAAAGACAATTTAGGAAAATTTGATGCCAAATCTTATGAAGTCATATTTGTTGGGTATTTAAATACCAGTAAAACCTATAGAGTCTTCAATAGATATACTTTGACTATTAAAGAATCTATACATGTCAAGTTTGAGGAATCTAATGCTTCTGTAAAAAATATTATAGAGATTGATTCCTTAGGTGAAGACATGGAGAAGATAACCTTGAAGGACTCACCTATAGAAGAAGAAAAGTCAAAAATTGATATACAAGATGAAGTTCAAGAGGTTGAAGTGGAGCCAACACAACCACTCCCAAATGATTGGAGATTTACTTCAAATCATCCCAAGGACCTCATCATAGGTCATGTATCCAAGGGGGTAACTACTCGATCCAAACTCCATGATTTATGTGAGAATTTTACTTTTATTTCATACATTGAGCCCAAAAACATCCTCAAAGCCGAGGCAAATTCATATTGGTTGCTTGCAATGCAAGAAGAGCTCAATCAATTTGAGCACAATCAAGTTTGGCATCTTATTCGTAGACCCCATGATAGACCAACTATTGGTAGTAAATGGATCTTTAGGAATAAGTTAGATGAGTCAGGTAATGTTATTAGAAATAAAGTTAGGTTAGTGGCCTAAGGTTACACCCAAATCGAAGGTATCAATTTTGAGAAAAACTTTGCACCCATAGCACGGCTTGAAGCCATACAGATGACACTTGCCTTTGCTTCTTATAAAGATTTCAAACTTTTTCAAATGGATGTCAAAAGTGCATTTTTAAATGATTTTATAGAGGAGAAAGTGTATATTTAACAACCCCCGGGTTTGTTGATCTAACACATTCGGATTTTGTGTACAAACTTGATAAAGCATTATGTGGTTTAAAATAAGCTCCAAGAGCTTGGTATGAAAGACTTTCAAATTTTCTAATTTCAAACGATTTTGTTAAAGTAAAGTTGACACCACTTTATTTACAAAGCATGTAGATAGTGATATCCTAATTGTTCAAATTTATATTGTTGATATTATTTTTGGATCCACTAATAAAAAGCTTTGTAAAGAACTTGAATCATGCATAAAGAACGAGTTTGAGATGTCTATGATGGAAGAGCTAAACTACTTCCTTGACCTCCAAATCATGCAAAGGAGTGATGGGATCTTCATAAATCAAGCCAAGTACACCAGAGAACTCATCAAGGGATTTGAACTTGAAGATGAAAAATTAAGCAAGATTCTCATGGCCACTACTACTATGCTTGACAAGGACGAACAAGGTATAAATGTAGACATTAAACTTTATGGAAGCATAATTGGTAGTTTACTTTATTTGACGGCTACTAGGCCGGATATTACGTTTAGTGTGTCTCTATGTGCTAGATTTCAATCTTGTCCTAAAGAGTCTCACTTAATTGCGGTAAAGTGCATTATTAGATATCTTAAGGGCACTATTGGAATGGGCTTGTGGTATCCGAAAACCAGACAATTTCCCATGAAGAGTTATTTGAATGCGGACTATGCTGGTTGCAGAGTGGATAGGAATAGCACTAGTGATACTTGTCAATTTCTAAGAAATTACTTTGTTTCATGATCTTCCAAGAACCAAATTTTGTAGTCCTCTCAACTGTCGAGGCGGAGTATGTTGCGGCCGAGACTTGTTGTGCACAAGTCCTATAAATGAAACATAATCTTCTTGACTATGATTTGCATTATGACCATAATAAAATATTTTGTGATAAAACTAGCACCATTCATGTGACAAAAAATGCAAATCAACATAGTAAGAACAAGCACATAGATATTCGATATCACTTTCTTAGAGATCATAATGAGAAAGGAGATATTGAAATTGATTATGTTTCCACCAATTTTCAACATGCGGTTATTTTTACTAAACCACTAAATTATAATAGATTTTCATTCATTTGTGGTGAGTTAAATGTTTGTATTATGGATTCTTAAGTTTTGAAAATGTTTTCAATTTTTTTTACTTTTTCAAATTAATCTCTCTTTTATGTTGGTGTCTTTACCCTTTTTGATGCATGACAAAAAGGGGAGAGATATTTGAGTTATTAAGTTATTTTGGTACTCTATATCCATTCTCTTTACCATGCTTATATATTGGTGTTAGAGGAAGGAGATTGGAAGATAGTAGGCCATATATGCATATAATTCTATATTGATATCATCTTTATATATACATACATATATGTGTAACTTGCTTATATTGTCAATTCATTCAAAGTCATAATATTTTCTTGTACTTGATAGATAGCATAACTTGAGGGGGCTTTTTAAGCTCTTTCCTATCTTTTATTTTAAATAGCTCATATGTTTTGTTATCATCAAACAGGGGGAGATTGTTGGCCTAAGGTTACAATCACCCGGTTTTATGATTTTTGATGATAACAAAATATATGTGGTTATTTGTACTAATCAAATTCAAATGTTTAAGTTTATCTCAGGGTTCTAAAGATTCAAGGAGTTTTCTTCCTCTAAAAGAAGGTGTTGGATACTCAAGAAGACTCAAATACGGGATCAAAACTCAAAGCACTTAACGTCGCTAATGGAGAAGACCGGTTGAAGATTTTGGCCATTGCAGGCCAGAACGGTCGACCGGACCGGTGCCCATTGCAGGCCAGAACGGTCGACCGGGCCTTTGGCCAAAGGGCGTGCACGTTTGTGCACGTTGTTGGTTGACTGACCGGTCGACTGCTAACCCTTGCAATTGACCGATCGGTCGACCGATTGAGAGACCTTAACTCTCAGTTTGGGTCGGTCGACCGACCCGGTCGACCGACAGTTTAAATTTTTCTTTTTAAAATACCAAGCGGTCGATCGCCTGGTCGACCGGAGCCAATGGCTCTTTTCTGGATGACCTGTCGATCGACAGGCCGGTCGACCGACAGGCTACCAGATTGCCATAACAGCTAGTTTTTGAATATATTTTGTTTTTAGTGGATTATAAGGGGCATTTTTGTTTTTCAAGTGTCTAAACACACCCCAAATGACCTGGCATAATTTATAAATGATATTTATTCATTGCTTATATATATGGGTCATTTGTTTTGATTTTAGATAAGAAAAAAACACAAGTTTACAAGTTTCAAGTTTGTTTGTAAAGAGAAAAGTTAGCTTTCAATCTCCAAGTTCTTTATTTCTAAAGCTATTTTCAGTTGGTTTTAAAACTCCTCTATTCTTTCTAGCTGAATTTCATCTCTCACTTAACTTCTTGAGCAACACTTCATATTCTACTTTATAGGAAGTTGTAAGAGAGAGTGTTTGTGATCTTGTTAAGATCACCAAGTGCTATGTAACCTCAATTGGTTTTGTGCTACCTCTTGTGTAGAGGGTTGAGTTGGTGGAGTTGTGTACTCCGGTCTTGTGTAGACCAAGTTGTAATTCTTCTGTGTAAGGTCCCTTTGTGAAAGATCCCTTAGTGTATAGTGAAATCCTTCATAGTGGTGAAGGCGGGAATATAGAGCAGTGGCTCGAACCTCAGAACAAATTTCTTTGTGTTTGTGATTGCCTGTGTCTTACTCTCTATTGTTTTTCATTTTTCATACTTGTGTAATTATTCATCTTGCATTATATAATTGCTTTTATTCTATCACTTTCATTACCAGTCTAAACTCATCTCAACAAGGAGGCAATTGAGCACCTCAACTCATTATCTAGAGGAATCAAAGAGGAGAAGTTCTAGAGCACTTCACAGGGAATTCAGCTTCAATTCTTGTTTTGAGTGACCGTCTGCATAATTCATCATAAGTAGTTTTAAAATTGCATTTGATTAGTAAAACACCTATTCATCCCCCTATAGGCGTATTTCAAATACATGCATATATACATGCATAAATATATACAGATTTACATATAATAAAAGATGTCGATGGCAGCAGCTAGGGCTTCAGGTATCTCGGGAGAAGAAAATCTAGGAGAATCCAGTGATTATCCAGATAAAAATAATGAGATTAGAGCTGTTGATCCTAAGGTGCAAGAAGCATAGGAGAAGGAAGATAGATCTTGGACCTTTGTTCAGCCGCGCAACAGGTTCAGAAGGAACATAAACAAATCTGACATGCATGCACAACAAGGTCCCAAACCATCTCAGAATATAACTTTATAAAAAGGTAACCCTGTATCAACTTCGAAAAATCTTAATTTTATTTCTAAACCTAATATTGCTCCAAAACAATGGCAGTTTGTATTGGGTACTAGGGGTGCAATTTAGAAATATGTTATATGAGGAGAAAATTAGAGGAAGATTGTAAGTTATCATACTGTCCTCCTCTTTTCAAGCAAGATGGTACTGCTTTCTTTAAAATCACAAGATCTGAAATAGATGGCAATGTAAATTAATGGTCTAAACACATTAGTTGAATATGTTTTTGGAGACAAACCTTTCTACTCTCATCTATAGGCATATGTGGGTAGGATTTTGGAAGCCATCATGCTGAGAGGCATTCAGGGAGAGTATATTCTTTTTCTTCAAATTTGGGACTGGATAAGAGTGTAATAGGATTTTGTAAGAGGGACCATGGTTATTTGATAGGAGATTAATAATTTTAAAGAAATAGAGTAAGGAAATTAGGCTTGAAAGGGACTTGCTAATATATGTGTCAGTGGGGGCGAGACTCCCCTCTCTTCACATCAATCAAAGGTCCAAGCTTGTTCTAAGTAAAATAATGAGCTTGATAAGCATCCGTCTCTTCATGGACAAAGCTACAACTTCTGAGGAAAATATGTTGGCCCCAAGGCCTATAACTCTAGTTTTGATGAGGATTAACTCATGTAATTATAGTACTAATGATATTGTATTTATTTAAGTTTCAGGTATTGAACAAAATTTTAGTTGGTGTTTAGCTTCAACAAAAGATTCACAGTCAAGTTTTTGAAGTGAACACGTTTTGATTCAAGAGCTCAAGCTTAAAAATTATATCAAGTACTCAAGGAGGAGTCTAGCTCTACATGGATCAAGTTTCTAATCAAGTCAATATGGAGAGAATAATCAAATCAAGAAGAAGACTCTAGTTGTAAGAATGTTTAAATCTTATGTAAAGTTTAGATTAGACTTTATAGCTCAAGTATACACACAAATTTGATGTTGGTTATCAAGAACAAGAGTTTTAGTTTTCAATTTGACCATTTTGATTTAACTAAAATATACTTTTGGTTTCATGAATATATTTCATCAAAAACAAGTTCATATTGTTTTACATGTGAATTGGATTTCATCCATATAAATTGGTGCCTCTATTGTGTTTAAAAAACTTATTTTGATGAGTTGGATTCAAGAGTTTAAAGTTTCATTTTTACAAAAAATTATTTTTATGAAATATATTGTCGAAAACAAGTTTATATTATTCTAGATGTGTATTGGATTCTATTCATATACATTGGACTTCAATTGAGTTTAAATAGTTGTTTTGTATTTATACAAGTTTTTGGAAAAACTAGATTTTTCAATTTAAAGTTCAGTTTTGGAAAAGGATTTTTACATTTTCAAAATGGTATTTAACATCTCAAAAATAATTCAAATGTTTGTAATATGTGTTAATTTTTTATCACATAAAAAATATTTGTACTTAAATATATTTACATGAATTTATTTTTGTAGAATTTAATGGAATTTAATTGGATTTAAAAAGTATATTTAAAAATAAAAAATATAATTTTTGGGTTGAGCCTGGTCGACTGACTGGTCGATCGGAGAAAAACTCAATGCTCTCTGTTTGTTTCGGTCGACCGAGCGATCAACCGTCAGAGAGCTTTGCTCTCTAGATATTGGGAACGGTCGACCATCCGGTCGGCGGGCAACCCCAACAATCATATTTTATCGCTGGCGGTCGACCGTCCGGTCGACTAGTCTCTGGCTAAACAATCAGAAATGACTTCTTAGGGTTTTAACACCTATTTTATGCCCAGATTAAATCCCTAATAATCTCTACCCTATTCCAATAAATAAGGGTCATTGGAGAGAGTTTCAAACAAGAATTTTGAAGATTTTGAAAAGTTTTTTGATTGATGTTGTTGTTTGTTTTAGGTGTTGCTGGTGGTAGTGGTTGATGGTGGTGTGGTGGTTATGGTGGTTGATGGTGGTGTTGGGGAGTTGGAGGAGGAGGAGGAGGAGGAGATTGGTGGTGTGGTGTGGTGTGGTGGTGGAAGTGGAGGAATTGGTGGGATTGATGGAGAATTTTGGAGAAGAAGAAGATGGTGGAGTGATGGGTTTTGTTGAAATTGGAGAAAAGAAGATGGAATTTGGAGAGGAGGGAAGTGGGGAGGTTGGGGGGGGTGACGCCGGTGGCCCTGGTGGTGGAGGCGGCGCTTGAGGGGAGTTAGTGGGAGAGATAAAAGGAGATGAAGAAATGAAGAAAGAATGGGAAGAAAAAGGAAGGAAGGAAGGAAAATAAAAAGAAAGAGAGGGAGAGGGGGAGTATAGAAGGAGGAATGGGGGGGAGGAGCTGGTTGCAGCTGGGCTACTGCCGTCATAGGGCATGGGTCGGCATGGGAGCAGGGCATGGAGCAAGTAGGGGAGAAGAAAAAGAAGAAAAAGAAAGAAAAGAAAAGAAGGGAAAAGGAAAAATAAGGAAAAGGAAAAAATAAGAAAAAATTTATAAATAAATATATTATATAATAATTAAATTAATGAGATAACCTGGGAGTATAAAGTAGAGGAGTGGAGAAGGAAAAAACAAGAAAAGAAAAGAAGGGAAAATAATATTATTATTTAAATAGGGTAAAATTCGACTGTTTCAGAAACGCTCAGAAAAATTCTCAAAACTAGAAAATATTATTTTAAGATACTTGGTGAAATTGGATTCGAGAAATTCAATTTCGTTTTCAAATTAAAAGTCCTAGAATCTTTCTAGCGATACCGGTCGACACCAAAATCGGTAAATTTTGATAAATTCAGAAAATTTTCAAAAAAATGTATTTAGATAGATAATGAGATTCTAAGAAGAAATATGAAAGCCATTTCTAAAAATTCAGCTCCATTTGAAAACTAAAAATTTGGGAATCGGTCAGCGATACCAATCGACACCGGTTTTGAAGATTTTGCAAATAATTTTGAAAATTTCAGAAAATCATAAAAAATCTAAAATATTAAAAAACGAGGTTTGAATCTGAAACCGGTCAAATCTGATTACCAAAAAGACCAAATCAAGAGATACACTAGGATCGGGTTCCCGATTTAGACTAGGGCTGACTCCGAATCCACGAATCCAGATCCAATACAAAACAATCACACAAATAATCATAAAATAAAAATAAATACAAAACTAAATCAAAGAAATATGATTAAAAGTCAGAATACGTATCTAAGTATGTATTCCAGGAACGGGGTGTTACATTCCATCCACCTTACAAAAATTTCATCCTCAAAATTTTAATAAGGGGAAGATGAACACATAAATGATAGGAATGAGGATGATACCAATCAAGATATGAATAATTGAGGACAATTTTCACAAATTGACTGAACGCTAAACTCAGGACTTATACATTTTTGCACTTCTGCCATATATATCCTCTGATGGTGCCATAATAATACTGACCTGATGTCTGTTGATAAAAGAATACTGATAGAACTTCAGAAGACTGACCCATTCTGAGTAATATAAAGCGAGCTGACTTAGTGAGATAATCAATAATACTTCTTTCAGTCTGTGAAGCAAAGCTGATGAAATTCCTAGAAATCTATAGTGCTGAAATCCATAATATAATATAAAACCCTACATGGCATGAGGTTGTCCTTGACAAAGAGTCTGTAGTAGAATTACCGATGCTGAATATATACTACTTCTCCGAGAATAGACCAGAATACCGAAGATAAAGAAAACCTTGATAATACTGAGCATAAATAAAGAAGACCAATAATTAAGAATTTCTGAATACTGGGCATTGCAATCTCTGCCAGGGATACAGAATAACCATGGAGAATTTTGAATACCGACTTCTGAATGATAACCCGACTGCAGATGAAACATGTAGAAGATATTTGGGCCCTGCAAGATTGGTCAAGTGGATCGTTCATGGAGATCATGGCGATAGCTCAGATACAGCGAGAAAACCATGTTCGTCGGATCCATGAAAACACGCTAGGCAGAGGAAATCTGAGGAACGGGCTAGAATGCTAAGCACTGAAGGGACTAGCCACGGACGAAGCCAAGCCTAAGTGAGGCCATTGCGTAATACAACTCAGGCGTTAAGCATTAGAGTGCAGCGCAGCTAACGCTCTGCGAGGCTCGCACTTGGCGGAGCTCACGCGGCGAAGCCAGCGCGTAACACAGTGCTAAATGCTAAGCACCAGGGTGCAACGAAGCCCACACCCGGTTAGGTCCACGGGTGACTAGAACACGACCCTCGCTTGGCAGACTAGCGGAACCCATGGTCCACCAAATCAATAAAGACTGCTAGGAGTTGGTCCTCTGAGAACACGATCAAGAATTCATAATAACCGAAACGAGTCCCAGATGCTGTCTTCTGAATAATAACCTGACTGTATATCAGTTCTGAGAATACCCGAGTTCCATGAACATGGTAGAAGAAATCATGATCGCTACTGGAATGATAAAGATAGAAAATATCATAACTCTATCTGGCAGAAGTCCTAAATCTGGAATACTTTTTCATACCGTCACTCCTCATGTAATGGTACAGTCTATTTGATATATAAGTGATGACTACTCCATTTTTTGTACTTATTTCCCCATGATGCGTCCGTACATACAAGAATAGAATGTGACGCCGAAGAACTAACCAATATAAGACAAGGCGATGTACCAGAGTCAAAGAATACCAGAACATAATGATAGTGAACCATATCTGTTTTGCTGCCACCCCATCAGTCTATCCATATCTTAAGTTGGTATAAGTACGATGGGAATTGGAAATGAAAAAGGATGGAAGAGATTCAAGAATCAAGGGAAGGACGATCAAGAGGGAATAGATAACTCTGTACTTGTAGTTGGATTGTATAACCACGACTCATGCATTCCAATTGCAAATTTCTTTACCATTAATTTGCCGACTGGTTATACTGAAGATGTGAGAGCCTAGGCTCTGATACCACCCTGTGACACCCCGACCCCACGGGTACGGAGACGTCACTGAGACATATTTACGTAGGTCAGAAATACCATCACGTATATACCTAAGCGTCAGTACAAGCAAGAATAGAGTACGGAACACAGTGATAATATATATTCCAACAGAAAAGTACAAGTACATGGTTATCTCAGAGAGTGATACAATATTACAGGAATATTACATCACCAAAAAATAAAAGTATGATTTACAAAGAGACATAATAAAAGCTGAGAGGTACTCACGAGCAGCAAGAGGAGTCTCGAGAGCCAATCAGGAGAAGAGCTGGGAGGGAGAGCTATGGCGATGTCCAAGCTTCTGCTGCACTTTGATCACCACGGAAGGATCCACTGCGCACTCTAATCAACTACAACAAGCGACCATGATCCGAACTCTAGGATCTGGATATGAGGATCTAGGGTTGTCAGATGCAACCCGCGAGTACATATGATAAAGCCAAGTGGCTGCATATCGGCACACGTGTACATGATCAAGTGATGTGGTTCAGGCATATAGGTACAGGCAATGACATGTAACATAAAGGAAATTAAAGGAACGACAGTAAATCCGAAATGAAGTAAATACATGTATATCGATAAGTCTGAATCAGACAACATTATAGAAAACGGTGTCGAGAGCATAGGTACACATAAACATGCGATAAAAATATTAAACATGCGATAAATACAAGTATGGACAAAACTAGTTATACAAGCTCAGATTATGGATTCACAGGATAGATACGTCAAGGGGATAATCCAAACAAGGAAACTCTTATCTATATACCACATATCCGATATCACCATCATCTGAGTTCATACAACTTGAGTTGCCCTCGGAGTAACATAACTAGAGTGCGTCTGTAGTAACATTATATTATAGGAATCATATGTCATAAATCAGGGTGTCAACTCAGAGCATACCACCAGATTAAATAATTTATCACTATAACTAGAGAATATGAATGTGTTTCATTTTAAGTTTTCAATAATAATAATTAATACCATTTGATATTTCAATCGCCTCCCTACCAGTGCCTCACGTTACTGATAGTCCATACCAGAGTTCGCACTCTAGTAGAACTTACTCGGGTATGATATGTGAGTACCAGGACCCGAAAAAAGGAGAAACCAAATATCACACGTTCCTAATATTATTACTGTTTGGTTATAATTCTTATGTTATTCATCTGATCCATATGCTTAGGTATGTGTTGCCGGTACACATACATCCACTTATGAATAAGACGAGTTATTATTTAAAAACTGATAAATCTGATGGCACATATTTATAGTGGGTCCCGTCTCTTCCCGGGACTAGGCTGGAGTACAAGCTACTACTTCTGGCGACTAATCATTACGCGCCCCACAAGATACTTCAGATATCAGGCTACTGCTTCTGGGGACTTATCATTACACGCCCCCACACGACACTTCAGATATATCACCATTATAAATATGACATCATACCGGTATCCATCAGTTTCCCCCACCCAAGTATAAGTTGAGTACTTTATTATATATATATAGCCCAGTAATAATGTTCACAGTGAATATAGTAATCCAAAGTCCATGATTGGTCAATTATGGGATCAACAGGAGTATGACATTAGGAGAATAATATCAGGAGTCTCCCTATTACAAGGGTTCAGGAATCACGAATACAGGAGCACAGGAGTTCAGGAGTACCAGAGATCTGATAACAGTATAATAATCATACCAAGTCCCCGTAAAAGTGATAATCATGAATATGCAATACAAGTGTCAGGTATAAGTTTCCAGTCAGGTGTCACAATATTAGGTCAAGTATACTAGTACCATGTGAAAGCATGTCAAGTAAGTGATAGCATGTCAATTGTCAAGTGTCATATATCAGGTGTCAGGTATCAGGTGTCAAGTGATAACATGTCAAGTATCAGTGCCAGATATCACGTGTCAGGTGTCAGGTAGTGTAACCCCTCGATCCTTAATGTACGTATCACAGTATCAGTACTCGATACGGCGTGCAAAGTTTATTTGACCTTCCTAGTCAGATTCAGCCGGTTTCAGTTTCAGATATTATTTTCCAATATTTTAGATTTTTCAGATTTTTCTAGAATTTTGTTGGATCATTTTCGAAAATCTCCGTTGTCGGTGTCCATCGATATTGATAATCGGCTTTACGATTATTAATTCACAAATGGAGTTACAGTTTGGGAATCTGCTTTCATATTGTGTCTTAGAACCATATTTTCTATATTAGGTTTTTTTTGGAGATTTTTCTGAATTTATCAAAATTCGGGCCGAACCGGTGTCGCCCAGTACCGGTGAAATCTTCTAAGATTTTTAATTTACAAATAAGACTGAATTTCTTTAAACTATTTTCATATTATGTTTTAGGATAATATACCCTATTTTTTGTAATTTTTGGGAACCGTTCGGAGTTAGCCAAATTTTTACCGAATAAAATAATATTATTAAATAATATAAAAATCTTTTTCTCTTTTCTTTTTCCCTCTTCTTCTCCATTTCTCTTGACTTTTCTGCCCACCGCCTTATGTCCACCGCCTCTCTTTCTCTCTCATCTAAATAAAACCCCTCACATTCCTCTCTCTCTCAAGCTCTCTCTCCCCCCAAATCTCTTTCCCTCTATCTCTCTCTCTCTTTCTTCTCTCTCTTTTTCTCACTCTCTCTTCTCATGCATACCTCTCTCTCTGTTGCGAGGGGGGCACCACGGCCGGCGCGCCACAGGTGGCCGGCGCCCTCGGCGCGCGCCCTCGGCCGCGCGCCGTCGCCCCCCCCAGGGCCACTCTTTTCCCTCTCCTTCTTTCTTCTTCTTGTTCTTTTTCTTCTCCTTTCTTCCTGTTTTTCTTCTTCTTCTTCTCTCTGCCTCTCCATCTCTTTCTCTCTCCCTTTTTCTCGCGTTCTCTGGGCGTCGCCGCCGGCGAGGCTGGCTGGCCGCCGCCTGCCCCATGTTTTCCATTAATTTGCAAAGGGGAAAACTTACAATAAAAGAGTTTGAGGAGCTAAATTATAAGTATTCTTAAAAAGATTACAAGTAGATCTCCTCAGAGATTCTGGAGAAGTGTGCCGATAGGAGTCTGGTCAGCGCGCGACCACTTTGTCCCTTTGACGATGCGAGCGATGAGATTCCCTTCTCGCCTGGTTCCGGGAATCAGAGAATAGAAGGTTGGTAGAACCCTCTTGCTACTTCTCAAAGCCGCCTTCAATTAGAAATTCCTTCTCCCCTGGTTTCGGAGATTCCTTGAGAAGAAGGTATTAGGGTATCAGCACTCTGAATAGAGAAGCAATTCTCTAAAAGTCTCTGAATTCAAGAGCACACGGTGCGTCATGAAGAAGCCTCTGCTTGTGGAGTCCTCTTGTGCGTGTCGTCTCAGAAAGGCTCCCTTCCCTTGTACCCCTGATGGGCTATTTATAGGGAGAGCAAAGGGTATAACCGTCCCTTGAAGATATGGAAACAGATTGAATTGAATCTGTTTAAATCTGGAGAGTCGCCTTGCTGCGAGGCTAGGATCAGCTTTTGCGAAGCTAGAAATGACAAGTCGGTTGATCCTTCTGATCCGTTTTGATCCTTTTCATATAATTGAAAGATCTCTCCTGATCCTCTTACTCGTTTTAAGAGAGTCAAGAGATTGTGATAATCGACTGCCGAATTTGATCTCCAATTTGATCTTAATTTGATTTGATCTTGATCCTGATTAGATCTGATCTCATCTGGAGATTTGATTGGTCAAAGGTTGACCAGCAGCGGCGCTGCCCGCTTTGAACTCTCAGCGAAACTGGAGGCAATAGCGAAGTTAGAAGAAAGCTCTTCGGTGGAGCTAGGCATCATTTGTGGCGAAGCTACTATATACCCTTCTGTACGGTTGTGTATGGCTTCAAGCGAAGTTAACTCTTTGCGGAGTTAGCTGAGCACTTCCGGCAAGTTAGGTGATCTTAGCCTCTCAAGCGAGGCTATTCCTTTGGGCTCATGTGATGCTAAATGCTAGCATCTTAGACCTGCTGAGGTCTGTTCAGAAATAATCCGGGTTCACTGTCTGCTTGCTGGATCGGTGGAGTCCAAGTTGCTTCCCTGTCCCTCGCAGATGGGTGAAAACTGGTCTTCAGCTCGTCTGTCACTTGTCTTTTGTAAATGTCAACAAGTTTAGACATTGTTCGGACCAATAAGAATCTTGTCTTTTTTAAGTGTCACAAGACCCCCTTCAAAGTTTTCGAAAGTCTACGATGGCTCAGACTTTGAAATACTTTGAGCTGCTTTGATTGGTGGTGTGTGGAGTATGAACGTCGCCATGATGGTTGAGTTCAGGTTCGCTTTGAATCCTGCTTTAGGATGTAGATTCGCCGAGGAATCATGTAGATTCACGTCGGGTAGCTTCGCGGCTAGGTAGGTTCGCTCTGGAACATCTGTTGCTTTCCCAAGGCCAACTGCCGTGGGCCGATTACGAGAAGGATTACTTCTTCTCTCGCACTGATCGAGGGAGATATTCTCCCCTTGTGCATTTTCGAGGGAGGATATTCCCTTTCTTCAAGGTGCCATGAGTGCCTTTATGAGGAAGACGTTTCTTCCTTTGCACGGTTCCAACGGAAACCGTCCCTTTTCTCAAGGCGCAACAAATGCCTTAAATGCGCTCGTGCTTCCACGCTTGAGGCGGCAGTGCTCAGGCCATGGGGCCTATAAATAGGACACTTGAGGTCCTCTGAAGAGAAGTGATCTGTTCTTCTCCTCTTCTCTTGGTTTGAGAGATACTCAGATCTCTGAACTAGTGGGAATGCCCACTCTAGTCATTATCCGGCCAAGGACCGGTAAGTCTTGATCATTCAACGACTTCACCAACTTTAGGGAATTCATCTCCCTTAATTTAGCTTTAACAGCTGCTTCAGGGATTAGTTTCCCTTGTTCTTCATTTTGCAATTGGCTGATTGCATGTTAAGGATTTCAGCATAGCTTTCCAACGACGCTATTATCTTGACTTGATCAGAGAAAGATCACTGCATGTTAAGTCCGCTGCACAGGCAGAACTTGGGACTTAGTTTCTTCAAGGTTGAGCCAGTCTTGCCATATAGGTGGGGCTAAGACTGTGTCCTACAGGATCAGTCTGGCTTAGCCATATAGGCGAGGGTAGGACTTGGCGTTTGCTGAGCTAGCCCATCATTGTTGTGCAAGCGAGGCTTATCCTCTGCTTTAACTGAAATCAGATTGCTTCGCCCCAAAGAATCTGACTTAGTGTTTTTGCAGCTTCTCCCGTGTTTAACTGCTAATCTGTTCTGATTTGCAATGCAGTAAGCTATGTTCGCCAATCTTGTGACTTGATGAAAGAGACCGAAAAGTTGCCTTATGCTTTCCCGGTGGAAGCTTTACTTTTAAGCAGGAGGAACAAACTGGGGCAGCTGATGTGTGTCCCAGAAGCTGTTGGCAGTCGCTTATCCGAGATGATTTCTTTTGAGGCGAGGCTGGTAGCCGCTTATCCGAGATGATCCACTTCGGGAAAGCAGACGTCACCTGTAAGGTCGCGGATCTTCCCATTGCCAATTTTTATCAAAGAAGATCCAGCCTTCTGGTAGCAACCAGTTCTTTGCCAATTTTGATTACGGAAGATCCAGTTCCATGGTGGCAAAATCTGCCATCATGCGAAGGATTACGGCCTTGTCCTGGTGGCACCATCTATCCCGGTGGCACCATCTGCCATTATGTGAAGGATTACGGCCTTGCACAGGAGGAAGGCCTTTCGTGTCCAGTTGGTCTGGCTTAGAAGCAGATAAAACCACTTGTATGCGTTTTACGTAATTGATCCTGCTGAGCAACTGAATCTGTTGTACGAAACACAACTTTGATGTAATATCAATGTACCTTTCCTTTTAAATCAATAAAAGTTCATTTTCTGCTCATTTGATTTCCGCCTCGCCTTCGTCTTGAATTTGGCTATCGGAGGTAAACTTCATGCGAGGTTAAAGATAGGATTAAGACAGGAACGAGCTTCCAGCGAAGCTAGCATATCTGCAAAGTTCGGTTTACGCCTTCAGTGAAGCTAAGGCAATCCTTTTATGCGAAGTCCGCATTTGACTTGTGGCGAATTTAGCCCTTAGTGGCTGAATCAGCGCTTCTCGGGAAGGCGCTTTAGGCGCCGTTTAAAATTAATTCGAAACGACAGCCTGTACTGTTTACAAGGCATCGTTTCAGGCGCTCATTGGCCTATAAAAGTCCGATCGGACTGAGAGAGGACGGATCACTTCTCTTTAAAAGAAATTTCAGAGAACTTTGACTCTTTTTTCTTCTTCTTTCCTTCTTATTCAAGAGTTCAAGAACTTCCATAGTTCTTCAATGGTGCCCAAGAGACGAGCGGGAAAGAAGTGGCGACTTCTGCAGCAGAGGGTCCTTCTCCTCCTCTGGTCATCGAACGACCAATCGCCGATAAGGGACTCCCCATTTTGATTAGAGACTGCCATTTCTCTTTTAAAGCCGATGTTTGGCTATCTTTGGATGAATCCAGAATGATCGAGCATGATCTGATATTGTTAGGGAATCCATTTCCCTGCATTTCCCTTATTTTCTCGAACGGGAATTCAAGAACTGAAGAGTTCTTCTTTAAGCTTCTAGGCGAAGCTATCCTTAGATTGTCTTCATCCTGTTGAACAACAGGATATGGATCTGTCCCTTCAATCACGGCCGCAATGGATTAATGATAATTTTTTACCATAATGCCCTCTTGACGAAGTTAGTCCTCAGGGTTGTGTCGCATTCCGTTTAAGCTTCTAAAGCGAAGCTAACACTTGGATATTTTCTTGTATCCGGCTTTTGTTGCGAAGTGCGGAATTAACTGCAACTGCGAGGCTAAGCTTCGGGACGAAGCTATCGTCATGCTAGCTTCGCTCAGAGAGCGAAGCTATGCCTTAAACGGAAATTGTGCTTTTGTTTGGGCCTCTGCTTGGCTGATGAACTAATCATAGCTTCTCTTTGTTCCTGCAGTGCACTACACTTCTGGTCCTTTGAACAGTCTATTTGGGATGACCAGGGGATTGGACGGCAATATCAGCCTGCAATTTCAAGGGCAGGCTTCTCTGTTTAGCGGAGTTCTCTCGTCTGAGACATGCTTATTCATGGTGGTGATCAATATACCACGAGGAGTATTTTGACTACGGCTCCCCTTGAAGATATCGACCGTCAAACTTATAGGAAGCCCGATTTCATGTTCGGGGATGACGCACCAGATCCTGATCGCCAGATGCTGGCCGGGGAAGGGCAGTGGATTTTCCAGTTGGATGGTGAGAAGTTCTACCTTCCGTCCAACAAGCGACATTTTTCTTTGTCTTCCTTCCAGTGCGTGACGCGGGCTCGGAAGATGTCGTGAGAAGTGAGCCGGAGTACTGACTCTGTCCATATAGGGAAATTGATGCTTCAGTCTCCTGGTTATGTAAGAGCGGGGCCTCCTCGTTGCATAATGGGTCTACATCCTGGGAATGTGTCACGAGAGATCCCAGTGGGAGAAAATCCTGCATTGGCGCTGACCTTTGGCAACCAATTCTGCAAGGTCAATGGGAACTACCCAGCCACTGACTTCAGGACTCCAGGCTGGATTCACCCTCCGAAGGCATGGTGGAGGTATTTAACTGCATATATCCTCGCTCATTTCGAGGAGGATTTGGAGAGGCTGAACCTCCATGAGGCCGTCCGGGCGACCTGTCACGGTATTGAGATGAACGTGGCGTGCTTCTACGCCATCTTTGAATTGTATTGCCCAACTTCAGGGACTTTCTTCACCCCTGTTGGCGAATTGGGTATGGCCTTGCATAAGATGTGGGAAGTCTCTGCTCTGCCTTTTGGGTCTCTTCCATATGAAGAATACTTCCCGTGCGAGGCAGAATTAGCGCTTCTGGAGAAGCAGGAGCCCGCTTTTTTTGAGACCTACAGGGAGTTAATGTGCCATTTGTACATTTGCTCCAGTATGCATGGAGGCAGTAAGGGAACCTCCTGTAGCTTGAAGAGCTGGGGAGATTACTTATTCCCGGATATGGAGAATACTCCTGAAGCGGCTCACTGTGGAGTTGCTGATGAAGACATCTTTGACCGGATGCAAAAGCACTTCCAAGGGGATCTAGTTGTGAAGGAAGACTATGGTCCCTATGAGAAGGGTGATGTCCTTCGGAGTTTCCATCATCAAGCTCGCCGGCCGATGTCCCGGAAGGCACTACTGGCTGGTTTCTTAACAGTCTGGCTGAAGAGGTGCGTGGTGCCATCTTCTTCGGGTGACGTCGTTCATCCGAATGTTTTGCTGCCCGCTGTTCGTTTGGTTCATGGTCGTCCTCTGGGACTTCTTCCGGCCATGGTGTGCTGTATCCAGAGAGGCCTTCGTGCATTAACGGAGGCTTTTTGCAGGCCGCCAGCAACAAAGCGTGGAAAAGGGGCCACTTCACCTTGCGACGGTCCTAATCCCAGGATAGGTCTGCCGTATACTTACTTGATGGCGTGGTTCGCCCTGCATTGTCCTTCTTTGATTGAAGCTGGAGAGGACCCCCCAAGGTGTTTGAATGGCGCTTCTCCGCCGATTCGAAGGATGCTCATGGCAGAAGACTTACGTGGCTGAGGCCCGTAAATTAGTGCGTCGCTATGACGTCTATAGTTTCTTCCGCTGTTTTTCCCGTATTCGGGATGCAGGTTATGAGGAAGAGTTCAAAGTTGCGGGGGAGGGGCAGTCGTCCCTGAGCCGAGGAGTTTTTGAGTGGCTGGTCAGCATCCGGCCCTCACATTTATTGTATAGAAGCAGAGACAGCTGCTATTTGGAGCCTTATGTTCCAAGTCAGTTTGCTCGACAGTTTGGATATGACCAACTGTATGTGGGCAACCCAAATCTCCTTCTGGCTTTCATGGGGAGTCTCATTGATGGAGCCCGTGCCTGGCGATTCTTCATTACAGGCTGTACTGGGGCGCGGCTGCGTACGCCGTTGAGGACTCCCAATCTTCTAATGACCCTGTGCTTCTACCAGTGGTATGCAACTTTCAACACCACACCTCTTGGATTCAATGCTAACAGCTCTGGTGTGAAGTTAATTTCTCAGCGGCTGAAGCGAAAGGTCTCTGAGAAATGGGAAGGTAAGAGGGTTCGCGTCCCAGGCATGGAGGAATTCGTTGCTGTGGATGACAACGAAGCCTCGGATGTAGAAAGTACTCGCTTTGAAGCGGAGATAGGTGCCGGGACTCCTGCAGCCGGTTCTTGTGTGATGGGGACAGTTCCCCCAGGACATGTAGAAAAAGTGGAGGAGGAGGATCCTGACGTTCCTCTTAAGCGCAAACGGACAGGTGGGTCTCGTAGGAAGCAGTCGGTGAAGAAGCCTCGTCGCCAAGCTCCTACAATAGTCGTAGAGGGTGAACCCTCTACAGCGTTTCCTCCTCTTGCCCCATTAGTAGTTGAACCGTCGGTTGCTGGACCGATTACTGGTGAAGTTGCTCCGGACTTAGGTAAGATCAGCTTTGTCTTTGTAATATATCTTCTATGTGTTCCGGACCGCTTATTATCTGCTTCGTGATGTAGGAGCTGAGGTGGTGACGAGCCCAAGAGCTGAGGCCGTCGGAGAACAAGGGGAACATTATGATCCTCTATTCGCTTACAACGAGGGTCCTGAGGCCGGCTATTTTGCCGTCCCGGAAGAATCCAGAGGTGATGCAGCTGACGTTGGTCCTTCGGGCATCGGGACTTTCAAAGGAAGTCCTGTAGCGTCAAGCTCTTTTGGGTGGTCCACGGAAGATTCGGCAAGCGAAAGCGGGCCGGCCATTCGTGTCGACTCCGCAAAGGACTTTCCAATGGGGCCCGTAGAGACTGATGCGGCTGTCAAGATGTTTGAGGCGACATCATCCTCTGGTATTGTTCCAACCTTTTGGCTTTTACTATTTATTGTGTCTTGCCTAAACACAATTTTGTTGCAGGTGTTCCGCCTCAGGGTGCGTCAACTTCAAGGGAACCAGACGATCTTCCCGAGGGGTCAAGAGGTGACATGAGCACTTCGACCGCGGCAGAGGCTGCTGTGTTGGACGCGCTGTATGGTGATCTGCCCCCTTATCGGCCTGAGCTAGCCGAAGAAACAGAGGTTGAAGGGGTGGTAGTCCCGGAGGTGTCCTCACTCCCAACTATATCAACGAGTGAGGCGCCGTCAGTTGTGCCAGGTGCGGAGCTGAGAGTGATTACAAGCCCTACTTCCCCAACCCTGGTGGTTGAGCCTGCTGTTCAGGAGATGGTCACTAGTCCTACCTCAGCGGTGGCTAGTGTACTGGTTTCAATGAAGACTCTGCCGAGATCACTGATGACCTGTCATGCTGCTGCAGCCAGTGTTCCCGCCGTTCCTTCCACAGTAGTGTCAACCAGGCTGGTGGATTTTTCTGAGGCTGTCCATCTACTAGAAGTGGCCGAGGTTGAAAATGATTTTATAGGTGACATAGTTGATAGCTTTTATAAAGGCTTAGGGCGATGCATCGATCTGGTCTTGAAAGGTTCGACTATGTCGTTCTCAACTTTAAAGGTGGTTCTCTCCCGCAGTATTGAAAGTATTCGGGACTTTGAAGGGTATAACCAGGCCACTGCCTTGGAACTCCTGGTAGATCAATTTGAGAGGGACGTAGAGGAATGGCGCCGTCTTAGCTGCTCAGACCTGGAGTCTTCGGTTAATGAGCAGCTTGCACATATTGTCGCTCGAATGCACGAAGCCCGTCTTGCTGCTCAGGAAGTTGCTAAGGCTATTTCTTCTGACTTGAAATCATTGGAAACAAGGCAAGCAGAGGTTGGAATGCCATTCATGCCTCCACCAGTGCTCTTCTTGACGCTGAAGATAAAATTGGGAAGGCCAAGGAGATGATCAGGAAGGCAAATCTTCTCTTATCCAGGGCTGAACCAGTGCGTCTTGAAGAGACTGCGCGGCTTGAGCGGCTTAAGGCTCAGAGTGACGAACTCTCGCGGTTAGAGTTAGCTCAGAGAGCAACCTTGGTTGAGGTCGAAGCTCGCTTGGCCCAGGCGACGAACTTTAATGAGGCTAAGCTGAGGTCGCAGGCGCTTGTCCGGGCTGCTAATGATAGGAGGATGAGGTTGGCTTCCCTTGAAGAGCGGATCAGATCTTATGATGTACGCCCGTAGGTCGTAATATATGTACCTCTATGTATCCCATCCTTTTGGAATCAATGAAAATAATAATTTTTTGTTTTGACTCCCTGTCGAATCTCCAAATTGTTCCACTTTCTGAATTATCGGTTCCAAATTGTATTGCAGCCGTTTGAGAACATGGTCTTTGTTGGATTGAATACTAAGACTTGGTTGTCTGTCAGTTCAGAGGTCGCGATGACATAACTGGTTGAGAAGCCATCAAGCTTCAAGGTTGGTGATACTTGTCTTTTGTAAATGTCAACAAGTATCGAGACCTGTCTTTTGTAAATGTCAACAGGGCTCGGGGTCGAGACTTGGCTGTCTGCTGGTTCAGAGGTCGCAATGACATTACCGATTGAGATGCCACCAAGCTCAAGGTTGGTGATACTTGTCTTTTGTAAATGTCAACAAGTATCGAGACCTGTCTTTTGTAAATGTCAACAGGGCTCGGGGTTGAGACTTGTCTTTTGTAAATGTCAACAAGCTCGAATTGAGACTTGGCTGTCTGCTGGTTCAGAGGTCGCGATGACATAACCGATTGAGACGCCACCAAGCTCAAGGTTGGTGATACCTGTCTTTTATAAATGTCAACAAGTATCGAGACCTGTCTTTTGTAAATGTCAACAGGGCTCGGGGTCGAGACTTGGCTGTCTGCTGGTTCAGAGGTCGCAATGACATAACCGATTGAGACGCCACCAAGCTCAAGGTTGGTGTACTTGTCTTTTGTAAATGTCAACAAGTATCGAGACCTGTCTTTTGTAAATGTCAACAGGGCTCGGGGTCGAGACTTGGCTGTCTGCTGGTTCAGAGGTCGCAATGACATAACCGATTGAGACGCCACCAAGCTCAAGGTTGGTGATATTTGTCTTTTGTAAATGTCAACAAGTATCGAGACCTGTCTTTTGTAAATGTCAACAGGGCTCGGGGTCGAGACTTGGCTGTCTGCTGGTTCAGAGGTCGCAGTGACATAACCGATTGAGACGCCACCAAGCTCAAGGTTGGTGATACTTGTCTTTTGTAAATGTCAACAAGTATCGAGACCTGTCTTTTGTAAATGTCAACAGGGCTCGGGGTTGAGACTTGGCTGTCTGCTGGTTCAGAGGTCGCAGTGACATAACCGATTGAGACGCCACCAAGCTCAAGGTTGGTGATACTTGTCTTTTGTAATTGTCAACAAGTATCGAGACCTGTCTTTTGTAAATGTCAACAGGGCTCGGGGTCGAGACTTGGTTGTCTGCTGGTTCAGAGGTCGCAGTGACATAACCGATTGAAACGCCACCAAGCTCAAGGTTGGTGATACTTGTCTTTTGTAAATGTCAACAAGTATCGAGACCTGTCTTTTGTAAATGTCAACAGGGCTCGGGGTTGAGACTTGTCTTTTGTAAATGTCAACAAGCTCGAAATTGAGACTTGGCTGTCTGCTGGTTCAGAGGTCGCAATGACATAACCGATTGAGACGCCACCAAGCTCAAGGTTGTAATGGAATTTGGAAGAGGTCTCGTTTTCACAGGGAGAAACGAGGGAATCACTGTCATAGGTTTAATGTTAACGTAACAGTGAAATGTATATGTGGTCTTACCATTCTATGGATGAGAATTGGTAAGTGATTTTGGAGAGCTCGTTTCCACAGGGAGAAACGAGGAATCGCTGTCATAGGTTTAATGTTAACGTAACAGCGAAATGTATATGTGGCCTTACCATTCTATAGATGAGAATTGGTAAGCGATTTTGGAGATCTCGTTTTCACGGGAAGAAATGAGGGAAACACTGTCATAGGTTTAATGTTAACGTAACAGTGAAATGTATATGTGGTCTTACCATTCTATGAATAAGAATTTGTAAGCGATTTTGGAGATCTCGTTTTCACGGGGAGAAACGAGGGAAACACTGTCATAGGTTTAATGTTAACGTAACAGCGAAATGTATATATGGTCTTACCATTCTATGGATGAGAATTGGTAAGTGATTTTGGAGAGTGAATCAAATGAGAACAGGTCCCTTAGGATTTTTAGCAAATCCTCAGCTGTCAACGGGTTTGATATGCCTTTACCAACTACCGTTTGAGTCGGGCTAGCCATGCTATTCCCCTCAGCATGATGAGTTGTAAGGACTTATGTTGGACTTAAAAGCCAACATTTTTCTCTATCCTTAATCGTTAAGGATGTTGGATCATCTGGTTAACGTATGTGTAACCTCGATTCTCCTTTAAGACAACCAGTGTATGGCCAGGTTCCTACTGGTTTATGGTTGTGTGATCTCGCTTGGAGGAAGAGAAAGGCTCTCTTTGTGTGTACTTTGAATACGAAGGTCTTGATCAGAGGTGTAATGTTAACTTGATCATAAGAAGGATCCTTAATCAGGGATAATACTTCTTTAAGAACTTGCCATTGATCGGCACCATGAGTAAATCGCCATCTGAAGTCATAAGGCGGTATATTCCGTTCGAATAGACTGTTTCTATTACTAACGGTCCTTCCCATTTAGGCTGAAATTTGCCTTTGGTCTTATGCGTCATAATCATCGGTCGTCTGACGGCTAAAACCAGGTCTCCTTTCTGGAAGACCCTCTGTTTGACCTTCTTATTGAAGGCTTTTGAGATTCGAGCTTGATACAGCTCGATGTGTTGCTGAGCTTGTAGTCGCTTCTCATCTAGGGCTTCGAGCTCTTGAAGACGCAACCGATCATTGTCCTCTAATGTGATCTTCGTCATTAGAGCGACTCGCAATGACGGCATCTGAATTTCCAATGGGATGACTGCTTCGCACCTATATACCAAGGAAAAAGGCGTATTGCCTGTCGGTGTTCGAACCGTGGTCCGGTAGGCCCAAAGACATTCACCAAGCTTTTCGTCCCAATCTCGCTTATTCGAGGAGACGAACTTCTTGAGTAGCTTGATGATCGTTTTGTTGAATGCTTCTGCCAAGCCATTAGCGGCGGGATTATAGGCAGTTGAAGCCACATTCTGAATTCGGTATTTATCGCAGAACCGATAGAATACTTGGCTTATGAATTGGGGACCGTTGTCGTGGATGATCCGCCTAGGGACACCAAATCGATGGATGACATGGCGTTTGATGAAATTAACGACATTAGAGGTTTTGACTTCAGCCAATGGTATAGCTTCTGCCAACTTTGAAAAGTAATCGGTTATTGACAGGATAAACCGGTGACCTTTTGTTGAAGAGGGGCTAATTGGCCCTACGACATCTATTCCCCATGCTTCAAATGGCCATGAAGCAACAGTCGGGTGGATCAACTCCGAAGGCTGGTGTATGAAGTCCGCATGGATTTGACACGCTTTATGCCTTCGTGCATATTGGATGGCATCGGCTATCATAGTTGGCCAATAATATCCAAGCCTATGCAACCTGTCTTTAAGCTTTGGACCTGGCTGATGAGCTCCACAAATGCCGTCGTGTGCTTCTTTAAGCACTTCCTGTGCCTCTGAATGAGAAAGGCAACGGAGGAGGACACCGTCATATGAACGACGGTAAAGGGTCTTCAGAGTTGGATCGTAGTAGAAACGGAGAGACCTTCGTCTGATAGATGCCGCTTCTTTAGGATCGTCTGGAAGCAGACCGTGCAAAGCATAGTCAATGAGAGGAAAGCGCCAATCTCTCGGCTTAAAATCGGTGGAGACATTATAGACTTCTCGGGTTCTTAGCATATGCTTAGAGCATACAAGATGTCGAGTTGCGACTGTGAGGTGATACTCGGTGTCGGCTGGCAAGGCTAGTGTTGTTGCTAATGCAGCAAGAGCGTCTGCCTTGGTATTTTGAGATCGAGACACGTGCCCGATGTAGAAGCCTTCAAATAGATTAGCCAATTCGATGGCTGTATGATAATAAGGCACCAAGTCTTAGTGGCGGACCTCATATTCGCCTTTAACCTGATTGATAATCAGTTTTGAATCGCCGTAGGCTTCAAGGTAGCGGTACCCCCATTCCGTGGGCAAGCTGAAGACCAATGAGCAAGGCATTATATTCTGCTACATTGTTGGAGCATGATTCCGTCAGAGAAAATGCTCTGGGAAGGACATGATTCTGTGGCGAGATAAACACAACCCCCACTCCGACAATAATCTTGCCTTTAGGGCCCATTCGCGATGCTCCATCGAAGAACATCTGCCACACTTCCTCCTCTGAGGTTACATTGGAGTCGAAGACTTCATCTGGAATATCCTCGTGAAGTTTTGAATGTTCCGGAACTGGATGGGCAGTCAAGAACTCTGCAAGGGCCTGACCTTTAACCACCTTCTGAGGGTAAAGATTATGTCGTATTGAGACAAAAGAAGTGCCCATTTAGCCAATCTTGAATTCAGTGATCCTGGCTTTGCCATAAGGAGACGCAATGGGTTCACTCTAGAGATGACATGTATGGTTTGGCCGACCAAATAATGTCGCGTCTTCTGAACAGCAAAGACGAGAGCTAAACACTCTTTCTCGATAGGATTATAGCGAGATTCCGCCCCTATCAGAGTCCTACTTAGATAATAAATGGCTTGCTCGTGACCATTGTCGTCCTTTTGAGCGAGGAGGGCACCGAGGAATAGTCCATAGCTTTTACATAAAGCAAGAATGGTCTCCCTGATGTAGGGGCCACTAAGACAGGAGGCTTTTTGAGGTATCTCTTAATGTCTTCATAAGCTTCCTGGCAAGCTTGATCCCATACGAAGGAAGCACCCTTTTTCATGAGTCGGGTGAACGGTTGACAACGGCCTGAGAGATTTGCGATGAATCTTCTGATATAAGCCAGTCTGCCTTGCAAGCCTCTAAGCTCTTTGAGATTTCTCGGTGGATGCATGCTCTGAATGGCTTTGACTTTGTCTGGGTCAAGATGAATCCCTTTTGATGTAACAATAAACCCAAGGAACTTGTCACTTGACATTCCCAAGAAGGATTTTGTCGGGTTCATTTTCAGGTGATGAGCCCGCATTATGTCGAACATCGTTCTCAGGTCGCGAAGATGATCATCCTTGTTGCGGCTTTTGACAGCAATGTCGTCGACATAGCATTCTACCATTTTTAGAAGATGATCGCCGAAGATTGTACTCATTGCCTGCTGATAGGTTGCTCCGGCGTTCTTTAGCCCGAAGGGCATCACGGTGTAGCAGTATACCCCCAAGGGTGTTCAGAACGAAGTATGCTTCTCATCGTCGGGATACATCTTAATCTGGTTGTACCCTGAAAAGCCGTCCATGAAAGACATCCTTTCGAATCCACATGTGTTGTCGATCATGACATCGGTGATGGGTAGCGGGAATTCATCTTTAGGACAGGCCGTATTGAGATCACGGTATTCGATGCAGATCCGTATTTTTCCGTTCTTCTTGAGGACGGGGACAATGTTAGCTACCCAATCTGGATGTTGTTCCTCCCGGATGAAGCCACATGCAATGAGCTTGTGAACTTTGGCTTCAATAGCTTCCATAATGTTCGGGCGAAACCGACGTTATTGCTGCTTGACTGGCTTGGCGTCGGGTCTGATATTCAGACGATGCATGGCGACTTGCGGATCAAGTCCGGGCATGTCTTCGTAGCTCCATGCGAAGACGTCTATATACTCTTTTACGAGTATTATCAATTCTTCTCTTTCTGTAAGTGATAGGCTTTCACTTATAAAGATGGGCTTAGGGTAGTCTTGACTACCCAGGTTGACCTGCATCACCTTGTCTTCAGTAGGTGGTTCGCGCAGTTCGAAACGCTTTTCCCATTGGAGGTCTAAATGCTGGGCCCATGGTTCCTCATCAACAGCTTCTGCGGGCTCCAATTGACTGTTTGAAGTCATATTAACAGTGAGGTTTTCGAACATTCCTCCTACACTGACATCTGAGTCCCACTCGGAGGATGAGGCTGAATGTGATGGAATTGGTTCATCGTCTTTGAATTGAACCGTTGCTGACGATGTGGGTGTAACATATCCCAACCCCTGCGTATACTATCATAGTAATTTGCAGGCTTCCCTTTAGGCACAAAGTTACGCGTCAAGCTGCGCCTTCCTTTTCCAAAATTCAGGCCCGCTCCATGCTTCAAGTCGTATCCCATTTTCTTCATAATATGGCGCGCCGGCCGCGCGTAATGGAAGAACTGTGGAGTGTCTGAGTCTGAACTTTAATCTGCGGCCATGGGTCCCCGTGGTTGGGTTCTACCGAAAATTATCGGTAACTGACCTTCTTTGGATGGCGGGATCACCAAAACGGCTCCTTCTGCGGGTTCCATGGGCGTACTGGACGCACTTGGCTTATGTAAAGGCATGTGCAGAGAGCTATCCGTAACGGATTCAAACAGCCCAACTCGCAGGATAATCAAAAGAAATATTATCATTAATTACCCATTCACCTTCATCCTCTGAAGGAGTATTACATAGGGGATTATTGAGACATGCTATAATTGGTTCACCAATCAGAATGGCTGGCATGCCTGCTTCGGATTCTGAATCCGCCTCATTGCCACTTTCATCATCGTCCGGCAATGGTTCTTTAGGTGTTCCACCGGCCTCTTGATACAGGAGAGCGTCAGTGAAGTAATTTTCCACCCCTTTGAATGGTTGCTTCTCAGCAAAGACAGTTCGTACTGTCGTGTCATCTTCAACATATTTGAAGCATTGGTGCAGAGTAGAGGGAACGATCCAGTTGGCATGGATCCATGGTCGTCCTAGCAGCAGGTTATATGACGTGTCAGCGTCAATGACATAGCATGTCACTTCTGACTTCAAGCTCCCGATTCTGCAACGGAGTCGAATTTTCCCAAGTGGGTGACTGCTCCCGGCATTGAAACCGTATATTGTAGTGGTGGTTGCGGATAACCTATACAGCGGTATGCCGAGGAAGTAGAGAAGCCTTTTGGGAATGATGCTGAGTGCGGACCCCGGATCGACTTGTATTCTTTCAATGCACGTTGAACCGATGTATCCGGTGTAGTACAGAGGTCGATCGTGCTTGTTGTCTTTGAGAAGCATATCTTCCGCCGTGAATGTAATGGCGGGCGGCACTTTGATTGTGTGTGGTGACATTCTGGGCAAGGAGACTGACTTCCGCCGTGAATGTAATGGCGGGCACCTTTGATTGTGTGTGGTGACATTCTGGGCAAGGAGACTGAACGTCATCGTTAGGGACCTCTGGCATGCATGTTAGAAAGGATTCTGAATTGGCTAGCGCATCCCTGAGTGCTTCTTTTGTCTCTTTTGAGAGACGAAGGAGCTCGTGTATTGTGATACGAGCCGGGATATTAGCCAGCTGGGCCAATATGTCAAAACGAGGGCGTATCCAACCCTTGGCCTGATGGTTTCTTCAACACCTGATCGAACCGTACCTCCTTAGGCTTTTCTTTTCCCTTGGTTGGAACTGGAGCGGATGCTGGTATTTGTACTGACGTCGTTTGCTGTTGTATCTCGTCAGTAGACTTCTCATACTGCCTTAAGTATGATTTTCCAGATCGTGTGCCCGTCTGTTGAGGTAGGTCGGCCTGCGTTGTGCAAGCATGCTTTTCTCCTTCTGAATCACTGAGGGAAGCTGACGTAAGATTGCCGTCGTCTGGCAGGATGGAGATGACATTGCAAGATTTACCCTTTGACTTGGGCTTCTTTGAATCCCACTGTACGTCTTGGACAAGGTCTGGGTGTATCCACATGACTTCCCCTGTCTCCAATGTTAAGGGAACAAGACCCTTATTGTTTTGTTGTAGCTGAAGGATGCTTGACTTCCAACATGGCGTGAGGGCTGGATGGGTCCCGTCAGGAACTGTGACCTTTGGGGTTTTGTCGAACTCGAGGTTCACCATATTAGCAGTGACTTTCTTCTGCTCTGTCTTCAATGTCAGAACCCGGCGTCGACCAAGGCTTGAATTCTATCTTTGAGGACATAGCACTTATCGGTAGGATGGTGAATCATCCTGTGATAGAGACAGTATTTGGGATCGTTTATGCGTCCTATCTCATTGGGACGCCGAGCATCTGGTAGCTTCATTTTATTCCCTTTGTGGAGCAGATGAATATCGTGACCACCTGATCGTCTTTGAAGGAGTACTGTTTTGGAGGAAACTTAGGCTCCTGATTGTTGAAGCCGCTCTTCTTGGCCTTCGACTGCACGTCCCCGGACAATTCCACAGTCATAGTTTATTTCCCTTTGGCTTGAGAAGACTGCGGTAGGTGCTACGTCCTTTACTGTTCATACCCCATTTGCCTCTAGGGGTGGATGGTTCGAACTTTTTAGCCGACTTTTCGGCTATCTCAGCTTGTTCGACCAATTCTTTCCAAGTGTGGGCCTTGACAGCCCCCATGCGAACTTCTACTTAGTCCAGGAAGTTGCCTACATGTCTGTAAGAGCATGGGTAGTGGCATCCCTGCTGGGAACATCAAGGATAAGTTTCTGAACCGTTCAATGTAGTCACGGAAGATTCGCCCTTCTTCTGTATGGTGGAGAGGAGCTTGTCCATGGTCACTTCGGTATCGTCCTCATAGAAATGAGAGAGGAACCGGGTTTTCAGGTCGATCCAGAAATTGATAGAGCCCGGAGGGAGACTTCGGAAACAGTCAAATGCCACCCCCTTTAAGGTGCCAATGAACAGCCTAGCCATGATGGCGTCGTTGCTTATAACATTACCAGTCTGAGACTGGAAGTAGTAGATGTGCTGATTTGGTGAACTCTTACCATCATACGTATGCAACGTTGGTGGTTTGAACTTCGGTGGATATGGCACCGAACTCCAATGGGTAAGGACGGACTACACCTACTTTTTAATTCATCCCTCTGAGCTAGGGATGCGATTTGAGCTTGGAGGCCTTTAAGGACTTCGGTGTCTAAGGAAGAACCCTCTTTGGGTTTCTCCGTCTTTGGCTGCTCATTGCTGAAATATTCCTCCTCATCGTGATTTCTCTTGGCATCATTGTCATTCCGATTGCTGAGGAGTCGAGCAAGCATCTGTTGAATATTGTCCAGGGCCTCTTGCTGGGTTTTGGAAGTTTGCTCCTGAGCTTCCAGGCGCCGACGAAGGTCGTCGTTAGCGTTATCAGCCATATTGACTGATGCTCTATCTGTTCGCACTGAGCTAACTGTCGTCGAAGAGGCATACCCACTGTCTTCGTCTTCTTCATCCGATGGCTGGAGTGATTTCCTGGGCTCTGGCGAGGCTAGGGCCGTTGAGGAGGAAGGCTGTTCATAACTGTAGGGTATCGCCACCCTAGATCTGGTGTTTCGGAAAACCCTTCTTCATGCACCAAGACTTCGCCTAAGCCTGGGCTGTAATCTGGATCTGGGGAGCTGTAGGGGTGTCTTTATATGTTTGTCTTCCCCTGCGTAACTCTCATCCTCTTCCGGTCATGTTGACAGATGCAGAGGGTGGATCTTGTGAGACGCTCCTTTTGCGATGCTTCATCGGGGCTTGTACCGACAGCCGATGAAAAACTGATCGCCAACCTGGGGAGGTGGCGAAGATTGGTGCTAGCCGGCAATGGACCGAGTGGACTGTCACCAACTGACATCTCACTTGTTGACAACAGGAGGAAGAGGTTTGTTTATTTGTCGACAATTCCCGCAAATCAGGCCAAGTATGGCCTAAACGATCTGGTGCAGAAGCTCCTTTGAATAGCACATAGAGAATGTCTTGTTCCTTTTATCCCTGCAGAAGGGATTAGCACTGAATAGTGCTTTAGTTCTAGCTTCGCCAATAGGCGCGAACTTAGTGCTTGACGTACTGAAAAGCGGAGCACGCTGTGGTGCTTTACTCGCTATGCTGCTGCGAAGGGGATTAGCCTTAGATAATACTTTGGCTCTAGCTTCGCGGTCATGGACTTGGTGAGTTCGCTGAGGTACAGTAGCTTCGCTCATATGAACGAGGCTGGCACAAGGCGTTGCTGCTCTTGAATCGGGTGACGGTATGATTGCCGTCGTGACTTCATGGTCGACAGCATTGCTGGAGCAGAGAGGCCTCTTGCCTTTTTCTTCGCGAGAGAGACGCGGTTTAGGCGTAGCTACGCCTGAGGCTTTGCCCAGAGACTTCTGTTTAGGCCTCCACATCCGCTTTGGCAGAGGATACTTAGGTTCGCAAGGAACCTGATTAGCCCCACGCGAGGCTGGAGGGTGTTGGCAGAATTCTGCTTCTCTGGTTTCAGTTCTGAAACCTTAGCCGTGGAGACCGTCCTATGCTTCCGTGCTCGAAGCATTAGCCACCCCCGGAGAGGACTTCTTCAAATCTTCCTTGGTCAAATTGAACGACCAGGTTCTCGAAAGTGAAGGACTTGGACTGCGGGCGTGCTTCCTTGTTTCGCCAGAGAACTACAGTAGGTTCGCAGAGAATTTTTCTGTCTCCGCAGAGACTTTCCTTGAAGATTTAGCTAGAGAGGCTCTGGCTGCACCGGCTTTTCTGAATTCAGAGTTAGACCCGAAGGTCATGGACCCGGTGAGTACGCTGAGGTACAGTAGCTTCGCTCATATGAACGAGGCTGGCACAAGGCGTTGCTGCTCTTGAATCGGGCGACGGTATGATTGCTGTCGTGACTTCATGGTCGGCAGCATTGCTGGAACAGAGAGGCCTCTTGCCTTTTTCTTCGCGAGAGAGACGCGGTTTTGGCGTAGCTACGCCTGAGGCTTTGCCCAGAGACTTTTGTTTAGGCCTCCACATCCGCTTTGGCAGAGGATACTTAGGTTCGCAAGGAACCTGATTAGCCCCACGCGAGGCTGGATGGTGTTAGCAGAATTCTGCTTCTGGTTTCACTTCTGAAACCTTAGCCGTGGAGACCGTCCTATGCTTCCGTGCTCGAAGCATTAGGCCACCCCCAGAGAGGACTTCTTCAAATCTTCCTTGGTCGAATTGAACGACCAGGTTCTCGAAAGTGAAGGACTTGGACTGCGGGCGTGCTTCCTTGTTGCGTGAGAAACCGCAGTAGGTTCACAGAGAACTTTTTCTGTCTCCGCAGAGACTTTCCTTGAAGATTTAGCCAGAGAGGCTCTGGCTGCACCGGCTTTTCTGAATACAGAGTTAGACCCGAAGGTCTGTTCGTCGCATTGCGATACTTGATTCTCGGCAGTGGAGAATACAATCCCCAGCGGAGTCGCCATCTTGTTTCCATTGATTTGCAAAGGGAAAACTTACAATAAAAGAGTTTGAGGAGCTAAATTACAAGTATTTTTAAAAAGATTACAAGTAGATCTCCTCAGAGATTCTGGAGAAGTGTGCCGATAGGAGTCTGGTCAGCGCGCGACCACTTTGTCCCTTTGACGATGCGAGCGATGAGATTCCCTTCTCGCCTGGTTCCGGGAATCGAGAATAGAAGGTTGGTAGAACCCTCTTGCTACTTCTCAAAGCGGCCTTCAATTAGGAATTCCTTCTCGCCTGGTTCCGGAGATTCCTTGAGAAGAAGGTATTAAGGTATCAGCACCCGGAATAGAGAAGCAATTCTCTAAAAGTCTCTGAATTCAAGAGCGCACGGTGCGTTGTGAAGAAGCCTCTGCTTGTGGAGTCCTCTTGTGCGTGTCGTCTCAGAAAGGCTCCCTTCCCTTGTACCCCTGATGGGCTATTTATAGGGAGAGCAAAGGGTATAACCGTCCCTTGAAGATATGAAAACAGATTGAATCGAATCTGTTTAAATCTGGAGAGTAGCCTTGCTGCGAGGCTAGGATCAGCTTCTGTGAAGCTAGAAATGCCAGGTCGGTTGATCCTTCTGATCCGTTTTGATCCTTTCCATATAATTGAAAGATCTCTTCTGATCCTCTTACTCGTTTTAAGAGAGTCAAGAGATTGTGACAATCAACTGCCGAATTTGATCTCCGATTTGATCTTATTGGATTTGATCTTGATCCTGATTAGATCTGATCTCATCTGGAGATTTGATTGGTCAAAGGTTGACCAGCAGCGGCGCTGCCCGCTTTGAACTCTCAGCGAAGCTGGAGGCAGTATCTGGCGAAGTTAGAAGAAAGCTCTTCAGCGGAGCTAGGCATCGTTTGTGGCGAAGCTACCGTATACCCTTCTGTGCGGTTGTGTATGGCTTCAAGCAAAGTTAACTCTCTGCGGAGTTAGCTGAGCACTTCCGGCGAAGTTAGGTGATATTAGCCTCTTCAAGCGAGGCTATCCCTTTGGGCTCATGTAATGCTAAGTGCTAGCATCTTAGACCTGCTGAGGTCTGTTCAGAAACAATGCGGGTTCACTGTCTGCTTGCTGGATCGGTGGAGTCCAAGTTGCTTCCCTGTCCCTCGGAGATGGGTGAAAACTGGTCTTCAGCTCGTCTGTCACTTGTCTTTTGTAAATGTCAACAAGTTTAGATATTGTTCGGACCAATAAGAATCTTGTCTTTTTTAAGTGTCAACACCCCTTCCCCCCTCTCTCCTGCTGTCTTCCCCCCTCTCTTAATGGGTTAAAACCCAACAAACACATAAACCCTATACACCCATTAACCCACTAAACCCAAAACCCAAACCCATAAACCCATTACCCAACCACTTAAGTTATGTGTTTGGGTTATCAGATCCAAACCCGACCTATTATCTTACCAAACCCGCATCCAAAACCCAATAAAGGTCATATTCCATAAAACCCCCTGCTAAATAATATGTATTACATTTTGAACCTCATCTATTACATATTTAACCTATATTTTCTTATTTTTAGTGTTCGGACGATATCTGGAGCATCCAGACTCCGATTTGGACGATCCTGGAACCGTTGCGATCGTGGAAAAGAGAGCTACCGTCTCATGGTCAGTTTGTGAGTATTTTTATTTTATAAATTATATCATATTTCATTAAATTGGTTGGTTGCTTTATAACATAAGTCGTGTTTAGCGGTTAATCACTATTTAAAAAATTGTAAATATCAAATATCGTTGTAAATAGAATTAAATAGAATATGAGACTAGGCATGATTCTTCTTACCTTGACTAAGTAAATTAACTAAGACATCTGATACTCTCGATTCTATGGTATGATCACTATTACCTGACTCACACTAGATACCGTTACTACATGTACCCGTAATCGTTACTCGTACATTCTAGTACATTGGATGTTGTATTTTCTATCTACCTATTACAAGATATTATTAGTCACAGATACTGATACACTGACACTGTTATTGCATGTTATTGACTCACTAATACACGGATACGTTACCACACTGGAGACTGTTACACGGATACCCTGTACACTATTAATTCTGATTCATTCCCACTTGTACATGGATACACCAATTCACGAAATAATGTCATTTCATAAATTGTGCTCATCGTTACATGGATGCTCGGTACACAGTTATATCATGTTTACACATCACTGTTACACATGCATGTATTGCTTCAATATTCTTGTCAGATGAATCATCGTTCATATTGCATGCCTTATTGTTGCATGTATATTCATGTATTCTTGTTTCATGATTGTTTTTCGTTACTGATATTCCCGTTACTGGATACGTTAGCTGTTGGAACTAAGTGCCACATGGATCCAAGCCACGAGACCTACCTCTAGAATCCCACATTTATTGTTTTCCCGTTTCAAATTATCTTGTTTCATGCTATCAACAGAGCTCATGTTATGTTAGCGTGTTACATGTACCATGTACTGTACTTGTTCCTGATATACTGCATAGTTAAAGAAAATAAAGAGAACTTGAGTATAGGGGAGACTTGACGGTTGACTAGATCTTATCGAGTGGATGTCTGGATCTATTGTTTGTCCCACTGCAGGCGACCGGGTAGTGCTGGCTACTGTCTGTTATAGTTCATGAGCTCCCGTTTCCCATTATTATTTTAGCTCATTGAGTTCCCGTTACATGTTACAACAGCTTAGCGGGCTGGCCCTGGTCTCAGCAGCCAGGGGTCTGTTTAAGACCGTGATCCCAGGTATGCACGGGATATACCTACCCGATAAGAGCTCTTTGACCATTGAGTTTCCAATTAACATAATAAAACAGTATAAATAATAGTGACGACAGGAACACTTGTTATTTGGTCACTCTCTCGTTTGGATTATGGTACTCGTATGCCATGTCCGGATGGATTCGACTAGAGTGCGGGCTCCAATATGAACTGCCAGTGGTATGGGACACTGGAAGAGATTGATTAAAATACCAGGTGGTACTGATTGTTATTATTGTATAAATAATCTGACTTGACTGATACATGTATATTCCTGTGCGTTGTTCCTATTACTATTCCTAATAATTTATCCGCTAGCATGTTACCTGTATACTTTGTTACCTTACCTGGTACATGTTACACTTTCTGTGGTGGCATACTACTCATGTACATGTATACTAGGCATTGCATATATTCTGCTTTCTGTATACCTTGCAGACATCATTACTGTATATGCCCACACAGTATTTGGTTATGTTTCATATGCACCTCTGCATGTTCATTTCCATCACGTCATCACTATACAACAGTATTTATTATATAAAACTGGATACTACTGTAGACATGACTTGATGATAACATGCTAGGTAGTGATGGTATTAAAATATGACATGTTTATATTTCTACTGCTTATTATATGCCTACTATATGGTACCACTGTTACAGAATCATGTATTATATATTATTATCGTGCCAGTATTACTATAGTATATATTACTGCTTCCTTCATTTTGCCACTCACTAGGTCGCTTTCTGACGACCCTGAGTTTGCGTGCCCAGGTTGGAGATCCCAGATATCGTAGTGGCAGATATTGTATTGGATTCTCATAGGAGACTCATCATGAGACCATTCATAGGTATCATTGTGATTTGTTTCTGTTATCTTATTTAGCCCTATTTTCATATCTGTTAATGTAGGTATTCTTGTACTTATTTAATGTTGGAACTCTTGTATACATAGAGGCTATTTCCTATACTGAGGCTTAGCGTACGTACGTGAGGGTATCTCCGCCCTGCGTATGTACGTCGCCATAACGTCTCCATATCCGTGGGATCGGGGCGTTACAGGTGTCAAGTAATAACATATCAAGTACCGGTGTCAATATTAAGTGTCAAGTATCAGGTGTCAAGTAAGAACATGTCAAGTACCGGTGTCAGATATCAAGTGTTAAGTATCAAGTGTCAAGTGATAACATGTCAAGTACCGGTATCAGATATCAAGTGTCAGGCATCAGATGTCAAGTAATAACATGTCAGTATCGGTGTCAGATACAGGTGTCAGGTATCAGGTGTCAAATAATACACATGTCAATATATCATGCAATAGACGTTAAAATAGTAATCACTAGGTATGAAATGATAGCAAAGCATGAAGCAACACAGGAAATATACTCGCCTAAATCACCGGCAAACGGCGAAAAATTTCGGAACACGATAAACATGTACGCACTACTAATCCATATAAAATATACATAATATATATAATATATATATATTAGGGAGAATGAGATAGGAGAGAGAGAGGATTAGTTAGAGAGAGGGACAGAGTGAGAGAAAGTGTTTGTTGGAAGTGTTTTTTAAAAGAGGAAAAAAAGAAAAAGTGGAAAGAGGAAAGAAGAAAGAGATAAAGAAAGGGGTATGCTAGAAATATAAAGGTAATTAGGGGATTAAAGAGGGGGTAGAAGTGGAAAGGAATAAAGAAAGAAGAAGAAAAGGAAAGAAAGGAAAGAAGGAAAAGAAAGAAAGAAAGAAAGGAAAGAAGGAAAAGAAAGAAAGAAGAAGGGAGAGGGGGGTTGGCCGGCGGCCTGGGGGCGGCAGCGGTGCTATCGGAGAAGGAGGCGGCGCGGCCTTGGGCCCAGGGGAGGGGGTGGTTGGTTGGTTGGTTGTTGTTCTTGTTGTTGTTTGTTGTAGGTGTTGGTGGTGGTATGGTTGATGGTGGTGGTGGTGGTTGTGGTGGTTGATGGTGGTGTTGGGGAGTTGGAGGAGGAGGAGATGGTGGTGTGGTGGTGGTGGAAGTGGAGGAATTGGTGGGATTGATGAGAATTTTGAAGAAAAGAAGATGGTGGAGTGATAGTTTTGTTGAAATTGAAGAAAAGGAGATGGAATTTGGAGAGGAGGGAAGTGGGGAGATTGGAGATGGCGCCGGCGGCTAGGGGAGGTGGTACTGGCAGCCCTGGTGGTGGAGGCGGCGGTTGAGGGGAGTTGGTGGGAGAGATGAAGGAGATGGAGAAATAGAGAAAGAATGGAAGAAAGAAAGGAAGGAAGGAAAATAAAAAGAAAGAGAGGGAGAGGGGGAGTATGGGAGGAGGAATAGGGGGAAGAGGGGCTGGTTGTAGCTGGGCTGCTGCCGTTGCAGGGCATGGGTCGGCATGGGAGCAGGGCATGAGCAAGTAGGGGAGAAGAAAAAAGAAAAAGAAAGAAAAGAAAAGAAGGGAAAAGGAAAAATAAGGAAAAGAAAAAATTAGAAAATTTTTATAAATAAATATAATATTAAATAATTAAATTAATTTGATAACTTGAGAGTATAAAGTAGAGGAGTGGAGAAGAAAAAAGCAAGAAAAGAAAAGAAGGGAAAATAATATTTTTTAAATAGGGTAAAATTCGACTGTTTCAGAAACGCTCCGAAAAATTCTCAAAAATAGAAAATATTATTTTAAGATACCTGATGAAATTAGATTCGAGAAATTTAATCTATTTTTTTAAATTAAAAGTCCTAGAATCTTCCGGCGATATTGGTTGATACCAAAATCAGTCAAATTTTGATAAATTCAGAAAAATTTCAAATAATGTATTTAGATAGAGAATGATTCTAAGAAATAATGTGAAAGCTGTTTCTAAAAATTCAACTCCATTTGAAAAATAAAAATCTGGGAATCGATCAGCGATACGGATCGACACCGTTTTGAAGATTTTGCAAATAATTCTGAAAAATTCCAAAAAATCATGAAAAATTTAAAATATTGAAAAATGATGTTTGAAACTGAAATTAGTCAAATCTGACTACCGAAAAGACCAAATCAAGTGATACACTAGGATCGGGTTCCCGGTTCAGACTAGGGCTGACTCCGAGTCTACGAACCCAGATCCAATACAAAATAATCACACAAATAATTATAAAATAAAAATAAACACAAAACTAAATCAAAGAAATATGATCAAAAAGTCAGAATACGTATCAAGTATGTATTCCAGAACAAGGTGTTACTAACCTCCTTCGTGGTAACCAAGCCCCCTAAGCAACATCCCCATACTGCCAAATACAAGCAGGCCACAACAGCGTTAAGGCATCTTTCATATTCCACGAAGCCATCTTCCATCTCTCCGTGGGTCGCCGCCGGCGAGCGCGAACGCACCTGCGCCCTTCCCGGCGAGATCATCTATCTGTCAACCTCCTCTACGGCCTCCGCCGCCTCCGTCGGAGCGCCGCAAGCCTCTCCCATGGTTGTGAGTCCTTTTTCCCTCTCTGTACATTTTTTATGCCTTGAATTAGTATGATAGGGGTACATATGTAATAATGTATAAATGTGTGTGTATTTATATGTTGTGGATTTTTTGTGTGTGTGTGTATATGTTCAAGGTTTGTGATTGAATGTGTGCGTGTGTGAGTTTATGTGTATGTGTGAGTGTGTGTTGAATGGATGGGTATTTATATATATAACGTATTATGTAAGTATATTTATGTGTTTGTATGCATGATTATTAGTGTGTAGGTATGTATGTGTATACCCGTATATACGTATGTACGTGGGTGTGTGTACGGGTGGGTGTTAAGTGTATATTTATGTTTATTTGTATATTCGGTTGCGTGTTACAGCGTTTTGGACTCGTTCGTGCGATTCGAACTTGGTTAGGAGATTCGGAGTTGTGCCCATTGCGGACCCGATAGACAGGAAATTTGAAGACCGATCTATAAGATGATCTGAAGATTCGTACCGATTCATGCAGTGAAGACTAGACGGCGATTCGGTTCCAAAACCACGTCATTTCATGTGAGTGTTTGCCCTTGTATCATTTTCTCTATTTACCATTGCCAGTAGTGTTTATATGTTATTGTATTATTACATATGACCACATGCTTTATTTTACAAGTTTTGTTTGATTACCTGTATAACTTTATGAGACATTAGTGAATGTTCACTTTATTTATTTAGTTGATTTGAGAGATTATCAACGTCATTTCATGTGTTAGTAGTTGTCACTGTTGGCTTAGGCCTAGTATTAGATACCCTGGGCTGTGACTTGATTAGATTTACTGATTAGTTGACCTACTTTTATTTTGAGGATAGAGGACATATCTTATGCATAGTGTTTATCAACAATTATTGGTAATTATCCGACTAGAACTCCTGTGGATATTGGGGAGGTATTAGATATGACATTGCTTTACCAATAGACTGATTTACCGATACTTGGATTAGCATTGACTTAATTAGAGTTGGAGTTGACCTGTGATACATTTTATATTAGATCTTGATCAGTTTATAGAGGAGATTGATCTTGTTAGATTGTGACCAGGTGTGTGAGTATATCTTACCTTTGATATTGATATGTAACGTGATATTGGTTTTAGATTATTGAAACAAGGACTTTCGGATTTATCCTGATTATATTGATTGAGTACTAATGATCTTATCAACATTGGATATTAGATGCAGAGATGTTGACACTCTAAAAAAGACAAGATTCCTAACTGGCCTGAACAATGTCTAACTTGTTGACATCTACAAAAGATAAGTGGCAGACAAGCCGACGACCAGTTCTTCACCTATCTCAAAGGAATGAATCAGCAACTTGGACTCTACTGATCCAGTGAAGCAGACAATAAGCCAAGATCGTCCTTAAAAGCTCGTGAGAAGGCCCAAGCAGGTCCAGAGACACTAAGTTAGCTCAACACTTAGTCTCCACGAACCCACGAGATAAGTCTCGCATGAGAAACCAAAGCTGCTTAGCATCGCAGTAAGCTCCTTCATAGCCTCGCTGCAAGCTAACTTACAACTTCGCCTGGAAATGCTCAGTTAACTCCGCAGAGAGTTAGCTTCGCTCAAAGCTCCACGCAGCCGCGTGAAAGGGTAACTGGTAGCTTCACCACAAGGTTTATCTAGCTCCGTTGAGAGTTTTCTTCTAGCTTCACCAGAAGCTCCTCCTCAGCTCCGCTATGAGCTCAACACAACGACTCTGCTGCGAGTCCGTTATAGTCAATTTGACTAATCAAATCTCCAGATGAGATCAAATCTCTAGATGAGATCATGTTGATTGAAATCAAATTTGGCAGTTGCCTGCCATGATCTTTTGACTCTCCCGATCAAGTAAGAATATCAGGGGAGATCTCTCAATTAACTAGAGAAGATCAAGGGAGTATCCCTCATTTAGCGAGTGAATCAAGGGATTAGCGCTATATGATATCCCTAGCTTCGCGGAAGCTATTTTTAGCCTCACGGCAAGGCTACTTTCCAGATACAAAACAGATTGACTCAATCTGTTTCCAGATTTTCAGGGGATTATACCCCTGTTTTCCCTATAAATAGCCTACCAGAGGCTCACAAGAAAAAAAAAGAGGGGGAGATAGAGGAGAAACGGTCCAGGACAGAGAGGAGATTAGAGATCTACTCTCTCGCTTTCAAGAATTCAGAGAATTGCTTCTCTAATCCCACAAAAATTCAGGGTGCTAATACCATAAGATCTTCCTCCCTCTCAAGGAATCTCCGAAACCAGGCGAGAAGGAATTCCCAAGCGGAGGCAGCTCGAGAAGCAGCAAGAGGGCTCTACCGATCCTCTGTTCTCTGATTCCCCGAACCAAGCGAGAAGGGAATCTATTAGGAGGCAATTCGATCATCTGACCGATCGCATCGTCAAAGGGATAAAGTGATCGCGCGCTAATCAGATTCCTACCGGCACACTTTCCCAAAAATCTCAGAGGAGATCTACCTGTAATTTTCTTTTCAATTACTTGTAATTTCGCTCCTCAACACTTTTTGTAAAGTTTTTCCCTTTGCAAAATCAATGGAAAACAAGATGGCGACTCCGCTGGGAAATTCAGTCTTCTGGCGCACAAGGAGACGGTGTCGCAATGCGACGATCATCATCCTGAGCCCGTTACTTTCGAAAACCTGGTTGTTCATTTTGACCAAGGAAAATTCGAAGAGCTCCTCTCTGAAGGTAGTCTAGTGCTCCACTTACGGAAGCATAGGAAGGTCTCAATGGCCA
>JAVJIF010026350.1:0-12482 GCA_038442645.1 Agave tequilana
ATTAGGTAGATGATACGTATGACTCTAAACCAACTCTTAATCATCAATATTTCATTATATATAGTGTCCAATATGACGCCCGATATGCGCGCGTATCCCCGATATCTCCCCCGATATCCGATATCCGATATGAAAAATCCCATCCGATACGATTCCGATATCCGATATTTAGAACCTTGGTTTACACATGGCTGTATGCATGTATATATTTGAAGAAAATTCATTTCCGAAAATTGAGTTCTCTACTCCTTGAAGAAAACTTGCTATATAGAGGGAAGGAAGATGTTTGCTTATAATGCAGCAGCGATGGGCTCTCATCATCAGAATTTTTGACCAAGGGTTCCAGCTTACATCCAAGGGTTTTACTGGAAGAGAATACCAGAAATCATAATAGGCTTAGCCTTTTGAGGCCTTGCAAAGCTTCAAATGTCAAAGGGAGCTTGATTACTGGAAGACCACCTTCATCTGTGTCTGCCGCCGGACTCGGATACCTGAGGTAGGTGCATTCTGTAGCATTTGATATAAGTAAGGATCTGGATCAGGAGTTTTGTATCTGTTCAAGTCAAATTATTATTCTGTAATAAATTAAAACATTGGAATTTCTATACTGTCACGATGGAAGCAACTTTCATGAACCATAGCAGGTTGAGAATGTGCCTTTAGTCTCCATAGAGAATATCTTCTTATTGAGAAATATTCTGATTACCTTCTGTTGAGAGAGACTATGTAGTGGGCTATATATTGGTTTAGTCTCACATCGCCTGTGAGACAAGATGTACCATGTACTCGCTTATTATATATAAATCAGAGTATGAGTCCTAGCACTCATCTCTTTCTCTTCCAATCCCACCTGCAACTATAACATGGTATCAGAGCGACTCAAAAATCCTCCATAATCTCAAAACCTAATCCCAATCACATCTCCAGAAAAAAGGTATTGTTCACTTTGTCCCCGACCCCCCAAACCATATCCCTAGCCGCCTCTCTTTTCCTCGCGGCCACATCTCTCTCACCACTCCCCCTTTTGTTTGTTCAAGTTATTCAGGAGTTGGTCTCTGTCTTGCAGAGAAAAAATCACTCTGTATTTTGATGGATATGGTACAACGTGAGAAGATGATTCTACTAATTGTGTATGTGGATGATATTGTAATCACAAGAGATGACACGAAAGGGATTGATAGCACTTACTTGCATAAGCACTTTCAGACCAAGAACCTTAGATTTCTGAAGTATTTCTTAGGCATTGAAGTGGTCAGGTCCAAGATGGGCATTCTTCTGTCACAAAAGAAGTGTGTACTTGATTTATTTTAGGAGGGTAGGATGTTAGGATGCTTTGAGGATGCTAGGAGGTACACGAGATGGTGGTAAGAACTAAACTACTTTATGGTGACTAGATCGACATCACAATCACATCTCACAGTCAGCGTATGGAGTCAGTTTTTATCACTACCCACTTGGCAGGCAGTAATGGAGAGTAATGAGGATTTTGAGGTATCTGAAGAAGCTCCAGGGAGAGGGCTTCTCTATTATGCGATCATGAACACATTGGAGTATATGTGCCTGCTTCTTTGTTAGGAGGTCGACCACGTGATATTCTATTTCTTGGAGGAGAAATCTTGTGTTATGAAAAAGTTAAGAAGTAGAGTGTGGTCTCTCGGTCCAGTTCAGAGTCGGAGTATAGGGCAATGACAAATATAACATTAGAGCTGCTCTCTGAATCAGATATTTATTAACAGAGATTGATTTTTCCCAAGTGTCCCATGAGACTATATGGCGACAATAAGGCAAACATACACATTGCTGAAAATATCATGTTATATGAGATAACCAAACACATTGAGGTTGATTGTCATATAGTTTATAGAGAAGCTTGAGGAAAAGATCATTGTGGCGAAGCATATATCATCAGGGACACACAGTTAGCAGATCTTCCTTACAAACCACTTTGTAGTTGGTAGAACAAGGGAACCTTGATAGAATAAGGGTAGATTTTATTTGTGACATGCTAGACATTTATTTTATGATATGTATGCTCTAGCTTAAGGGGAGTGTTGAGAGAAACATGTAGTGACTATGTATTGGTTTAGTCCTACATCCATGTGAGACAAGATTTACCATGTACTGCTTATTATATATTAGATCAGAGTATGAGTCTTAACACTCATCTCTTTCACTCTCAATCTCTGATGCAACTATAACACCTTCTAACACCAAATTCTCCTATGTTTAAGGCACTACTATTGTTGTTATCTTGCGATAACTTCATGAAATTAATAATATTTGAATATTTGATCATTTTATGAGTAATGGTCCTCTTTTGATGCTCTTTAGCCTCACAAGATTGTGGCTATATATGTGTGGAATCTCATTACCTAGTCTTCGGTCATTTCTTGGAAATGCATCAATTATTGTGATTACTTAACGCTTTCCTCTTTGTGATAAACTGATAAGTTCATCAATTTAGTTGTATTTGAATGTATGAAAAGGTTTCTTTTGACTCTCCTTTAGCTTTACACTTCTAAAGAGCGTCAGGAGATATGTCCTAAGTCACAAGATTGAGGACATGTATGTGTGGAATGCTCATTACCCACATGATTTATTGTTAGATGCACAATCTGAGCTGGGGTGGCTGGCTGTGATGCACACATCAAATTTGGTAACAAACTACCATGCCATCATAAACTTGGGCTTTAGAATGAATGTGGTTATTGGTAGCGTAGTGTTAAAGATGCCTTACAACTTAATGCTTATGCATCCCTTTGTTGAGAAATTTGTACACCTCTTCTTAATCTTATACCTTTGCGTCATCAAGCAGTTATTCTGGTTTATATTTCTTGATGGATTGCTGTTTTTACTCGGGTCAAATCATTTAGTGTAGGCAATATAAGTAGTTTAGCGGACTATCCCCTGAGAGATGCAGATCCTGAACTTCAGGCGCTTATTGAGAAGGAAAAGCAGCGCCAGTTTAACTGCTTAGAACTCATTGCTTCTGAAAATTTTACATCTCGGGCGTGTGATGGAAGCATCCGGTTCATGTCTCACAAACAAATATTCTGAAGGGCTACCTGGTAAAAGGTAAATTTTGACAGATAGGACAGATGTGTATGATTATGTATATATAAACTTTTCTCCTTGCAAAATTCATTTACTTGTTTTTGCATCTGTTATAGGTACTATGGAGGCAATGAATATATTGACCAAGTTGAGACCCTGTCAGAAAAGAGCTCTGCACACATTCTGCGTAGATGAAAATAAGTGGGGTGTAAATGTTTCAGCCCGCTATCAGGTTCCCCTGCAAAATTTGAAGTTTACAACTGCTCTCCTCAGCCCTCATGATAGAATAATGGTAAGTCAGTGCTATTACTTCCTCTTATCTGCTCACCTTTTACCCTCCTTGCTGTTCCCTCTATACCCATAGAGCCTTCATAGAATTATATATGTCTATATTGGTATAGGGCATTGATCTACCTCATGCAAGCCACTTGTCTCATGGTTTTATGACACCTAAAAGGCGAGTGTCAGGCACATCGATATTTTTTGAGTCCATGCCTTATCGTCTCGATGAATCCACATTATACAACCCTTATTTTATTTGATATTAATGAGTTATTTAGTTAGTGTGTACAATAATTTCTTCTGCTTAAGACTTTTCATTTGCCTGCTATCGGGTTTTTCGATTATGATATGCTCGAGAAGACAGCTATCCTTTTCCGGCCAAATCTTATAATTGCTGGTGCAAGCACATATCCTAGGGATTTTGACTATCCTCGTATGAGGAAGGTATGCATTCTGATCTTTTAAATGCAACTGAAAATTATATTAGCGTGTCTTGTTATTTATTTATGGGGATTATATTGCTAACTCAAACATGAATGACTAGATAGCAGATGCTGTAGGGGCATTCCTTATGATGGACATGGCTCATATCAGTGAGGACTTGTAGCTGCTTCAGTTGTTGCTGATCCCTTTGAGTATTGTGATGTGGTTACCACAACTACACAAGGTATGAAGTACAGTAATAGTCAGAATAGTTTACTTCATGCTACATGTTACCTCCTATGGTTGTCCACATCAAAAATTTATCGTGGATTGTTAAATTCTGGAAGTTATTGTTTGTATGAATTAAAAATGTAATTCTTTTTCAAGAGTGCTAATAAGGAAGACCCTTTATGGCAATATCAAAATTTTGGACTGATTCTAGTAATCATGGATTTGTTACCTAAGAGGACTCATGGACAGGTAGATTTTTGTCGTGCTTGGTATTCAGCAGATGTTTGGTCTCAATCAAATAAAACTAGCAAATCGTTATGTTGCTAGATATATTGACCATTATTTCTAGCAACACCAAACTTTAGGTCACTTCTCAAGGTAATTGGTTCTGAGTACTCATTTTGCTAGATATATTGGTCAAATAGTGTACGGTGGTTTTAGTCATGAGAGAGTTATCCTTTAAATCTTGACAATAAATTTCTTCATTGGAAACAATAGAATGATGTTTCTTTTAATTCCAAAGGGCCTCAACAATGTGTGACTCTGGCATTGAAAAGTCTGCCTTCTCATGTCTTGTCGACTTCCTTGTATAGTTGACCTAGAAGATTGAAAAGCGAGGGAACCTAAAAATATTTAAGACCAAAGTCACCTAACCATCATTCTGAGGATGCTACTAAAGTCGAAGTTTTACGCAAATCATTTGGATCTGTTGTAGGTCCTGCATGTCCTGATGCTGATCTAATTTTAACACATGAATCATGGTTGTTTAAGGCACTAGGGGCTGGTCATGAGAACTTCATCATGTTGCCTGCACCCCCTATCAGGGGAAGGGTTTTGATTTAATGTGGAAATGTTTGTTTATGATACTGTATGACTTAACTGTTTCTTAGATTGTGAATATTTTTATTTTGTCAAATGATTACTTGTGTCTATTAGATTTGAATAGGGGAAAAAACCAAAGAAACAAGCATATGCATCTTAAGAGGTACTTACATTATCATCATCCCCGTCATCTAAGACTTTTTCTATCAATTCAAAACGGGGCTATGCAGAGCAAGGCTGCATGAAAGATTTAGACAAAATTGTATAACTTTTAATCAACTTGTTATCATACTCTTACCTTGTGCTGAGGAAACTATGGACAAAAAATGGTCTTGTCATAAATCCTGAAAGATCACTGGCTGGGTATGGATATGGAAGTCTACCTGACTGACTAGCTCAGTTTAAAGCACATGCATTTAAGGAGTAAGCTTCCTAAGAAGAGTCCACGAGGAGAGAAAGTTGATACATCTGATACAGGGAAACTTTGAGAAGCTCGCTGGGGAAAATGTTTTCCTTCACAGACTTATTAGCCAGTTTATTTTTATAGTGTGGAGTAGAAGTAGTTATTAGCTTATCATAGTATAGGCAACTATAACTATATCAAGCAAGTGAATGTAGTTTATTTAGACCATAGATGAAGCAATTGTACTTCACTGATTCAGTACTAATTACCATAACTCTTTGAAATCTGATGCCTCAACATTTAGATTTACTGCTAACTTTGTGAACTTTTTATGCTTACTATCAGGTGTACAGTTTTTTTATTATGGTAATCTGAGCTTTAGCTAGTATATTTCTTCCGCTGTTGAACTATGATGTGCTTATTCCTCTATTCTTGGAATTCCAATCTTTATTTTTAGGGTTTTCATACTCACTGTAAATCTTCCTTATTTTGATCCCAACCACCCACCTCCCCACCCAACAAATACAAACACAAACACAAAAACAAACAAAAAAAAGAACTTGAATTTTCTTGCAACCCCTCAAAAACTTAAATTTATTTTGGAAAATCCATTAATCCTTTGGTTCTGGGGTATGTGCATGCAATATTCCATCAACGGAAAACATCTATTATCCCCTATGTGCCCCTATTCCACCTTTAAATTCACATCATTTGCGATGAGGATGATAGTTCTTTTCATAAAATGATCAAGGGCATATGAGTAATTGTACTCTTAAATCTCATATTTAACCTGCAACTGACAGACTTCGAGGGTTTTGAAATAATTTGGAGGGGGTTGTATCAAGATGCAAAGATTTGAGGGGATGGATTCAAATAAGGAAAACTTCAGGGGTTGGGGGGAGGTATTGAATCGCTGATGTACGTACATTCAATGTTATCTTATTACTCAAACACTGCTGATTGGCATAATACAAAAAAAAAAAAAAAAACATTTTTACTGTTTCTCTCTATCAGTGATGAAATTTCCATCTGATATCTCTGCATCGATTTTAGTTCACAAAATTTATGTTTAAGGAGGGGGTTGTATCAAGATGCAAAACTTTGAGGGATGGATTCAAAGAAGGAAAATTTCAGAGATTGGGGGAGGTATTGTAATCACTGAAGTACATACATTCAATATTATATCTTATTACTCAAAACACTGCTGTTTGGCATAATACGAACAAGCAACTTTCTTTTCTCTGACTTTTTCCCCTCTATCAGTGATGAAATTTCCATCTGACATCTCTGCTATCAATTTTAGTTTACAAAACTTATTTTTTTACTTATCGGAGTTCTGTCAATATGTTTGTTCCCATATTTATGGTCTGATTTGATGAACACAGTCATTGCGAGGTCCTAGAGGTGGTATGATCTTTTACAAGAAGGCTCTAGTTCTTGGTGTTGATCTTAAAACTGCTATAAACAATGCTGTATTCCCCGGATTGCTGGTGTGTATTCTTTAATGTTACTATGCAGTAAACTTTAAGTTTATATATCTCCTAAACAGTTCTTCTAGTGTTTCCATATGTTAATATTAGTAATATAAAAAATATCCAAATATGAATCATTAGTTTATGCAGGGTGGTCCTCATAATCATACAATTGGTGCCCTTGCTGTGTGTTTACATCATGCCCAATCACCTGAATTCAAGACTTACCAGAGCCAGGTCTTATCTTTTACCTCACAGTGGACTGGTAAATCATCTGTTGTTATCATCTGTTCTCCGTATAAGTGACATTTTTTTGCAGGTAATTTCAAACTGCAAATCTTTTTCATCCAGACTGATAGAACTGGGTTACAATGTGGTATCTGGTGGAAGTGATAACCAAACCACCTTGTTTTAGTGGATCAGACCACTGGTATGATCATGTTTTCATTTGCCTTTAGATGCAAGCCTGTATTTTCTACAAATTTTAATCATGAATATAAACATTTGCACCATTCACTTCATAAAAATTTCTTATATTTATTCAACTTATATATAATCAATTGACAGTGCCCTTTTATCTTCATCTACCTATACCGAAACTAATGTTAGTGTTTCAGTCTATTGAAACATATCTTTTTTTGAGGAATTTATTGAAACATAGTTTAACTTTCTATATATTTATTTTGTTGCATGTTAGTATAAACTATTATTATTATATATTTGCATAAACATTTTAGTTTGATAGAAAAAAATAAAAGAAAGATCATATCCTCTTGAGCTGTGCTAAATAAGCTTTGGCAAATTCTTAGCCAATCTAGTGGGGGGAAATGAATTATTAGCTTTTATTGTCAATCTAGTGTCTACCCTCAATGAGCTGTGCCAAATTCTTAGCCGAATTAAGATGATTAGCAAGAGATCACATGCCATTAAACCTAAGCAACCAGTTGGTGAGTAGGTGCAACGATATACTTGAAGCCCTGAAACTTTTATGTCCCGCCATGATCACAAGTTGTTTCATCTTCTCACTATGCAGACTAGTTGTTTGCACATGTGATGCTCATGACTATAAACCTGGAGCCTACACAATTTAGGTTCATTTCTTACACAACTTAGTTTTTGGATGCTAGCAAGTCAGACAAACATGATGCCACCAATAGACTTGAAAACCCTTGGGGTGTTTGTATCGAATATAGTAGATAGTAGATTTAGCTGCGGGTTTGAAGAAACAGAAAAAACAATCACAAGGAAACAGAATGATTAATAATACAAAGCTTGTGGTGTTTTCAGCATGCTAACCCTATGCCTTCAGCAAGTTGATACCTATTTACAATGAATAATAGTATACTTGCATGCTTTACATGCAGATTTTGTCGCAAGTTTTGTGAACTAGCAGGGCGAGTCACCTGTGCGAAGGATTGTAAAAGTATGAGGACATTTAAACACCCACCTATGCAGAAAAGATGATATTTTATCCTCAACTGCAGTGAATTTCTGCCAGACACATTTGTGTTTTAACCATGAGAGAATGAAAGACGGGGGCTGACTCAGGTAGAGCCAGAGCAAACAGGCAAGGTAGTCAGGACAGTTCTTATTAGAACCCAAGTAACAATTTGTTTCTTGATGTCAACCATTTTAACAATCGTATAGCTTTGCTTTTATGTCGCGCACTAATGACACATGTGATGTGTTAACATCTGATTCAAGTCTCACATAAGGTCTCTCAAATACTGAGAGAAGCCTAACAAACTGAAAATAATTGTACATAGAATTTTATTCTCTCTATCAGTTCTTCTCTTTGTCCTCACATTTGAGTTATTTCCTTTTGGCCCTTCACTAATTACAAGAATCCTCACTTTTAGGGCATTGACGGTGCTCGTGTAGAGAAAATTCTGGATATTAGCTATCACGCTCAACAAGAACTCTGTTCCAGTTGAGAGAGCCTGCACAACTTCATGTATCTTTATAATTCTCACCTGCTTTAGTCATCGACATTAATCTACCTTGAATTCTTAAGGTGACCCAGTCCCGGGGGGTATCTGCATTGGGACACCAGCAATGACTGCCAGAGGCCTCAATGAGAAGGATTTCAGGATCGTCGCAGACTACCTTCATGAAGGAGTGCAGATTGCGCTTAAAGCCAAGGCATATGCCAAGGGAACAAAACTCAAAGACTTCATGGACTTCGTATAGTCTCCAGACTTCTCTCTCAAGAAGGCACCTCAGAACTCAAAACCAGGGTCGAAGTCTTTACAACTCAATTCCCATGCCTGGTGTGTATAGAATGAAAAGCTCGAGTTTTGAAAGTTCAAAAACTCAGCAACCCATACTGGTGCTCGCGTGCAAACACTGTTACTGATGTCCAAGACCTGGATGATGTATCACTCATGGAAGTAGCTCGTTTCTGTCGGAGAGAAGCAGGAAATTGGTTCCCCTCAAATGAACTTGTTCTTACAATGTACTGTCATAGCATATTGCAACAGTATAATCAAAAGTACTCTTATGTATCATGTTGAAATAATACACCCGGTGAATAGTAGGGTTTTTATGTAACATATATTGAAACAATTGTCAGATTAGTGCACGACAATATGTACATGTGCATATATACTGTTTTATTTTTCGTATTGTTTTTTCCCGTTTTTCTGTGTGTTGGTAAATCAGAAAGATATATTGGAGGTAATCTTTTGTGATTTTAGCCTATTTATTCAAGGGCCAGATAATAAAATCGTATGCATACTGTATAAAGACTGGATCTACTTGTGATTGGAACCAAAGTGCAGTTTTTTTTTTCATACCTCATCCATTGAATGAAACTTATCGGTGTGATGATTTTGTGCAGTTTGTTTTTCTTTTTCCTAAAAGATTTTTTGGGCACATTATGTTCTTGTTATGTTCTTTATATCATCCACTTTGGTTAAATTATGTCTCAATAATTTTAGCTGTGATGCTACTTACACAAGAAAAAACAGACCTAAAATATATATAGGTTTGTATACTACAATGTAATCTAATATCTTGTTATATATGTAAAAGAAATGCAAAAACAGATTACATTACTAACAATCTGCATTCCTTTACATCTGACTCTGTTTCTGGATCCAAATTGTTTTAAACATCATTCATTGAATATTCCAATATTTTAGCATCTACTATTTAAAGTTTTATTCTCACAGTCCTACACTCACAATGCAAAGAACAAGCCATATCTTTTGTGCATTCACTGAAAAATTTAAGAAGTAACTAGGATTGAGATCTTTAACACTAAACCAATTAGTTCCTCTTTGGGCAATCAACACCTTGTCAAGAAAAGGAAAAAAAAAAAAATCTAATTTTTTATGTAAAAATCATCTTTGGAATTCAAAAGGAAAAAAAAAAAAGAAATCTTGAAACCTTTTCAAATTTTCAGTTTCTTTGTGATCAGATGAGGGCACTTTGAGTCTCTGACTCCCCTCAGAAATAAGCCTATTTGTTTCTTTGCAGTCTTTTGGTCTATGGGACCCTCTTTCTTTCTTGGCTTTTGGATTTATGGAGCTCATTTTATTGGATTTTTCATTTGCTTTTCTATCATCTCCTCTGAGATCTCCAAGAAGAGGAAATTCAGTGATTCATTTCTTTTTAATATTTTATTTTAGTTTATTTTTTATCAATTTTTTTTTCTTCTTAAAACTATTTTGTCTGCCACCTGAATTTGAGTACATATAAAGATAAGGGGAATCTTGTGAAGCTAATCATGGATGCACAAAAAATTAGGGTGTTAATTCTTTGTCCACAAAGGACAAGCTAGTTGCTATCCATTTTGTCATCAATTAACTTTAAAAAAAAAGCTTTTGAAGCTTTCATGTTTAAAGTTGAGCATCATCTAGTTACTTTTAGCTTTTATTAATATATCTTGTCAAGAACATTTTTTTAAAACATAGGTACAAAAGAACCACAAAGGAATTGACATTAACTCTTTAATTTCTTCAAAATTATTCATGAAAAGGAAATTCAGAGTTTTTTTTTTAGCATGAAACTTGTTTAGAGAAGTGAGCACACTAATTATGGTCAAGTATATTGTTCCATTATTAGGGTATAACCTTATGAGTGTAATTTCTAGTATTGTACAGACACTGAATAATAAAATGCACCAAATGTTTAGCCTCTCTCAAAGAGAAGAAGGAAAGAAATTAATGAAGAAAAAAGTGGAGTTTGAAAGTATAGAGGAAAGGATAGAAGAAGACTATATTCCCTCAATCAAGGAGTGATCCTTTATTTATAGAGAAAAATACATGTCCTAATAAGATTAAGATAAAACATAATGTTCAATTTGAAGCAAGAAACCAAAATTTTCAATTTGAAGTCGGAAACCAAAATAGGAAAGCAAAATAAAGAAACCTACATTTCCTAATAAGACTAAGATAATACACAATGTTCTATTTGGAGTAGAAAATCATAATAAAAACCAAAATAAAGAAACCTACGTGTCCATATAAGATTAATATAATACATTATGTTCAACTTGAAGTAGGAACTGAAATAGAAAACCAAAATTAAAAAAAAAGCTAAAATAAAGAGAAATCTTAGTAAAAATAAAAACTTAATTCTACTCTAACATCCCCTTCAAACTGAAGCATAGAGTCCGCACGAGTGACTGATCAGTAAGACGTTGGGTTTGCTCCCGGTGGTCGCCAGTTTGAACCGCTCCGTGGACATATTAGGGATTAGTCTTGAGAGATTGTCTTTCACTGTACAGATTTATCTGAATGGTGTGAGCCACCTCTGAGGGTCCCCTTGATACCTTCCAAATAAAAGTTAGAGCATAGAGATCAAATATGCATAGGTTGCTACATAAAATAGAAACCACTATCGCGAACGCTACCATTGTCATCAGCGCTAGTCGACCATAAGATCTCACAACGAGCTACAATTAACAACTAACTGAGATCTATAAAAATCCTAGATCTCACAATGAACGAACCACGGATAACGAAATCTGCAACAACAAACCAAGAACGAGCCAGAATGTTCACGCAACCATCATTTAATGATGAACCAGGAACGATCACGCGATCATCACCTAACGACGAACCACCAATAAACAATGACAAACTACGACGATCACACACTTTTATCTAACAACAAACCACGAACGAACGACGATGAACAACGAATGATCATCATGTCCATCATCTAATGACGTACCACAAACGATTGCGCAAGCATCATCTAATGACAAACCACGTACGAATAATAACGAAGCACAAACAATCATCCCGTTCATCATCTAACGATAAGACAAAGACGAACGACGAACGATCATCATGTACATCCCTCGTCAAACTTTGCATGGATTTCAATCAGCAGGATAACGGGCCTTCAAGTTGCTCTGATATCAAGTGAAGTTTTGAAGTATAGAGGAAAGTAGAGGAGAAGACCATATCCCTTCAATTAGAGAGTGATCGTTTATTTACAGAGGAAAAAAATACATGTCCTAATAAGAGTAAGATAATACACAATGTTCAACTTATAGTAGTAAATCAAATAAAGAAACTTACATGTTCTCATAAGATTAGAATGATACACATTGTTCAGCTTGAAGTAGGAATCAAACAGAAAATCAAAATGAAAAATTAAAATAAAAAAATCTCTTAAAAGTAAAAATTATATTTCTACTCTAAGAAAAAAAAAAGAAGAAGATGGATACAAGTGTCCGAGTGCTACTGCACAAGTTGCCCTAGACTACTATAATCAGTATACCTAGGCCTATCTGACTGCATGGAATGAAAATTAACACAAATTTTATTTTTTTCAGACAA